>CABHPQ010151481.1:117492-162324 GCA_902168405.1 Peromyscus aztecus
CACACACACACACACACACACACACACACACACACACACACACACACTCACTCATAGGAAAATTAAACTTTTTAAAAGAACTAATTATATCTTATGTCCAAGCAGAAAATTTCACAACAAAGCTGCTTATCTTTTATATCCTTTGTGCCCTAGAATGTTTCTTAGAAGAGCCAGTGTGTTGCTGGTGAATATAGAAAGGAACTGCTACTTTTTTTTTAATACCAAATATAAATGGTCATGGCCATCTGGTGGGCTCAGTCAAGTTAGAAATGGTTGTGAATCCAAATGTCCTGCACTTAGGAGCCAGGGGAAAACCATTTTGGAGGGTAGTGCAAGTTTCATCAGGATGACATGGTAGCACAGGTCTGTACACACGAGAAAGGAATCCCAGTAAAGGCACCATGGTGAACACATACAGAATCACCGGGGATATCAATTCCTTGCAGTTAAATGCTTGAGACTGAGTTACAGCTATACTGTAAGTGTGGGGGAATAATTAGAAGAATTCCAGTGTGAACACCTGTTACCAGTTACATTGGACAGTGTCTTACATACTGCTGTCACACTACCAGAACACAGCTCATCCTAGGAAGTACAGCCCAGTCAGAGTGTGTAGGTAGTGGGCTATATAGGCTATTTTGTAATGTGAACTCGTCCTCTATCACACACTTAAAAACTGGGTACAGGCAAACCCAAGGACCACCGCTGCCAGGGGTCTGGAAAATATAGATTTTATTGTATCTGCTTACCTACATACCTACCTACGTAACTACCTACCTACCACATAACTACCTACTTACCTACCTACCTGTTTGTCTGTCTGTCTCTATCATCTATTTATTTATGTATTTTTGTGTTTGGAGGGACACACGTGTGTGGAAGCCAAAGGTTGACTTTGTCTATTGTTTCTTAGGTGCCTTCCACTTTGCTTTTTGAGACAGGGTCTCTCACTGATCCAGGGCTTACCCAGTAGGCTAGATTAGATGGCCAGCGAGCCTCAGGAGTCCTCTTATCTCCATTTCCCCAGCCCCGGGATAACTGGTGCACACCACCACACTCAGCTTTGTGATGTGTGCTCAGGATGGCAAGCCCGGGTCCTAGTCCTTGCAAAGCAAGACTTCAGCAACGGAGCTATTTCCTCAGCCCCAAAACATTTTATTTTGGCAGAAATTGCTGTGATAACCTAGTGAACGGTGTTATGCCCTACAGGTGTGTAGACTGTTCTAGAAGTACTGAAACACAGATGGGACAGTGGAGGGATGCTCTCATCTAGAAACTTCAAGTCTGACTTAAGACATCCCTTGAAAATGCTCACCAAGCTTCTAGAAGAACGTTTTTTCGGACCCCATGTTGTTTTTCCAAATTACATCTTTAGCAATACCATATTTCTTTTTTGTTGTACTTTGAAAATTCTTCTTGTGTGTGTGTGTGTGTGTGTGTGTGTGTGTGTGTGTGTGTGTATGTGTGTGTGTGTGTGTATGTACATATATGTCCCTTGTTATCATTGCTGGAACAGCTGGAGAATTTCTGAACTGGAGAATGCTCCGTTCATGGGCTTTGAATATGGAGAGTTTCTCTTGCAGCTCTTGTTGGAACGTGTCCTCACTGCACCACATGTGTGCCTGGTGTTGGCAGAGGCCAGAAGAGGACACTGGATTCTCTGACACTGGAGTTACAGATGGTTGTAAGCCACCATGCCAGTGCCAGGAACTGAACCCAGGTCCTCTTCAGGAATAGCGAGTGCTCTTAACCTCTGAGCCATCTCTCCAGACCTGATATTTCACTGTTCTGTGAGCACAGAAATTTGGTCTAGATGCTTGTTTAGGGGAAGAGTGCAAAGTTTAAAAGAAGAAATACCACCTGGGTTAACTAAACTACAAAGCTCACTTTACCTATTGTTGATGTTGACAGCTTTCACTGAAACTTTGAGAATTGCTTAATTATTATCTTGATGCTCAACTTTGATTTAATGATCTTACACTAATTAATGTTATCAAACCTGCAGCACTTTGGCTAAGTCCAGATGATAACAAACTGAATTACGATGCTTCTCAGTCTTATATTTAGTTGTGAGAGCCATACTAGATTAGCTTGTAGGAAATGTTTTCAATTTTATGTTAAGCTGACTCAGCCCATATTCATGACTCATGTGCACAAACAGTCCAACTTGGTGTATTCTCTGAGGCAGTGGCTTTGCCAAAAAATTGGCATCTGTATCATTCTATTTTGACAATAGCTCTTAATAATCAGTAACAATATAAATGCACATAGTATTAATAAACCCACACACAATAATTTTAGCATAGCACAAAAATTACACAATTTTCCCCTGAAAAGCAAGTGTTAGCTTTTGAAGAATGGCACAGAAATTTTACAGTTTTTTTCAGCATCATTTTGGCTAATAACTCTTTTATTTTAGAAAAATCTTGTTTTTTCCTGTTTATAATTCTGGTGGAGAATTTCCCCAGTGATCACCTGCTGCAGGTGTTGGATGAAGGAAGTCTGGTGGCTACAAGTTGAGACATAGAGAAGTCACAGACATGAGTATCCCCTTGCTGTTTTCAGAATCACTAAATGCCTCGTGGGTAAATAAAGCTTCCTTCCATCTTATGTGTGATAGAGGCAAGGACACTGGGAAGTGTTCAAGTCACTCCAGTACAGACCTAGTCCTCAATGAAGTAAAATTTCTGGTTACACTTAAGAATAGAATATGTGTTATTAATTGGAGGAAGGCTTCAGGAGCGTCTTGGACACCTTTGGAGACAGGAGATCAGGTGTCTGAAGTTGGATGGAAGCTCTCTCATGGTGGGACTGACTCTGAGAGGCAACACTAGTGTGGTTAAGGGGTTTCTATGGCCCTTATTATCAAGGCTTGAACAAATGGAGAATTTCTGAACTGGAGAATGCTCCGTTCCTGGGATTTGAATCTGGAGATTCTCTCTTCAGCTCTTGTTGGAACATGTCCCCCTTGCTCTTCAGCAATGAGTAGGCAGTTCTTAAGGTCTTGGGAACGGGGGTGGGGCTAAGGGTTTGGGGTTAGGGGTTGGGGAGCGGTTGTACTTGCCTGTGAGGACGTTCCAAAATTTCAGTTTAAATAGTGGATGGGCAGTTGGTCTTGACATTCATTTCTAGTGTCATATTCTTTTTAACTTCCACTCCTAAAGCACCAGTGGTCTAGAACACACCACTCAACTCTGAGTGCCTTCCAGAGACCTTTGGGCTCAGCAGTTGTCACACTGGTCACTCACCCCAGCTTCTCACTTTGACGTTCCCCATATTCATGGCCCCTGAAGTTCTATCCAGATGTCAGAATTATTGAAGGTTAAAATTACACCAATGGCATGTTTTACAATTCCTTATTTACTTGATAGGAATGGGCTTGTGGGACTGAAATGCTAAGCCTGCTTGCTTACTACGAGAAGCGTTTCTGAGACTGAGGCCAACAGCCAAAAGCTACCCCTGTCCACTCCTACTGGAGACTGAGGCCAACAGCTGAAAGCTACCTCTGTCCACTCCTAGAAAAGCGTAGGCTGGGACATGCATAGTTAGGCCAGGAAGGTTAAGGAATTCATTTCAAATTCTTGTAGAGGAGCAAAGTCGGTCTCGGGATCCCTGAGATAGCTGTCTATTTTTTTTTTTAACATAGTTGACTGGATCATGAAAGCCTAGAGCCATTCAGACATCACATGGGTGACATCATCGGCTTGTTGGTCCTGCAGACCTTACAATTTGTCTGACCATCGTCGTCAGTCATCACCCACCATCTGAGTCTGACAAAATGCAATTTCTTATATTCTCTTTAAAAAAACAAGTTGCTACATGACAGGTGAGGGAGCTGGCCCTGGGTTAGGACTGTGGTTGAATTCCTATCACAGGGAGTAAAAACAAAACCCACCGAGGGACCCCCATGTTCCGCCTACAGTGAACTGAGTAAACATCTTAACAGGCATAGAGGATGTGAACAGATGTTCTAATCGCGGCTCTGTGAGAAACTGTTGTTTACTACTCCTCTCTGGCCTGGCCTTTGAAACCTCCGGAAGTTTCCCTTCCCAGCGGGGATATCAGTGATTTATTGATTGCAGTACAATGGAGATTTTAGGAACTAGCAATATTTTTCAGAGGTTAAATACACCCTTACAGAGGTCAGCACTAACTCAGGTCTTCTCTACATTAAGCTGGCTGTGGTCTGGCACTTGGCTGCATTCCTGGCTAAGTGGGAAGGGGCTCCTAGGGGAACAGGAAGGGATTCCTAACAGAGAATGTGGACATAAAACATTAACACAGAATTGAGTTTTTTTCTCTTAAAAATTTTCCCCTTGAGCAGAACAAAATAACAATATAAACAAATGAAATATAACATTAGTACTGATTTCACATTTTACTTTCATTTTATAAATTAATTTTTTTGTTTTCTGTGTGCATGTATATGTGTGCATCTGTGTATATGTGCATTTGTGGTAGGGTGACAAGAAAGGGCAATGGGTCAGTGTGACTACAACCCAAAATAAATAACAAAATAAATAACAAAAACTTAAAGATTCTTGATGGAAAAGACTGAGTCGTGCTGTCGATCAAAACAACAAAAATGTATCTCAGGTTTATACTCCAGACACACAGTACTGATCGAATAATCAGGCTCAGAAACCTGAAACCTAAACCAAGGGATGCTTTGCTCTGCCCTCCCTTTGTGCTGAAATTCTGGATCTGTGCTGTTATAATTTCTTGCCTGTTCTGCTTTCTGGATTCTGAAGTCTAGTTGGTAGAAACATTTCGCTCTTGCACTTCCTGAATCCATAGACTTGACCCTGATATTGATAGGCCGTAGGTCATGATAGCCAGTGTGGCTGCCAATGATGACCGCGTTCAAACGGTATCATACAGTGTGTAGGTTCTTTAGATAGACTAGTCACTGACAGAGTCTCACAGCAGAAAAACTTTGAACTCACCAACAGGCCGTTATTTTGTGATAACTGAAGACAATCCTTCATCTTAGCTGCTTTTAAAAGTTTCACTCAATTACTGGCTATTCATAGTAACAATTGACTCATGATTTTCCTTTCGAGATTAAAATAAAAATAGTCAATGAGATTTTGTGATAAGCCCGGCCTTCCCCAGGTGTGTTTGGTGTCTCTTGACCAGTGCTGTGGTAATGTGGTAGCTAGTGGCCACATGTGGCTGCTGGGCACCTGAAGTGCAGGTGATGAGTGCAGGCCTACCACACTGAAATCAGTTTAGCTAGTTCCGTTAGTGTATGTGGAAATGGTAACATGCTGGGCATTGTTCTAGCTGCTTTCTACTGCTGTGATTAAAACATTCCTCAAAAGCAACTTAGGGAAGAAAGTTTATTTGGCTTGCACTTCCTGATCACAGCTCATCACACAAATCCAGCAACACCTACCTGAACTACTCACAGTGGGTTGAAGACCTTCTACATCAATCGTTAATCAAGAAATGCCCCTCCCCCAAGACTTGTCCACAGGCCTACTTGATGGAAGCGATTCTTTGATTGACAGTCCCTCTTCCCAGAACACCCTAGCCTGTGTCAAGTTGACAAAAAACAAAACAAAACAAAATCAACCAACCACCACAGACATATTGGGTCAAATGAAATATAACATTAGTACTGATTCACATTTTACTTTCATTTTATAAATTAAATTTTTTGTTTACTGTGTGCATGTATATGTGTGCACCTGTGTATATGTGCGTTTGTGGTGGGGTGACAAGAAAGAGCAATGGGTCAGTGTGACTACAACCCAAGCACATTGTACAATTGATAGACGTGGAGATAAGGGCCCATGTCTCTGTCTCATGGAGCTATGCTCCAGTGAACAGAGACAACACCCATATAAATAGACCCCAGGTAAACATGTAACCAAAAACTTGGAAATCTTGAGAAGATGAGGATAAAGTGACCCCCTCCAGTGCTGCATGCATGCATCATGGTGGTCACCTTAGATGAGGGCCACAGTGGAACACACAGTTAACACAGAACACAGCCAGCCTGGGAAAGAATTAGAAGAGAGCCTTCAAGAAGAAGCAACAGGGAAGTACCCAAGAATGGAAACAATCAAGGTTGTATCTGCAGCAGGAAGGAGTCATGGTGCTTAGCAACAGCATGGTTGCTGTGGTGAGCTTGGACCCCAGAAGCGGCCTGGTCTCATAAGACACTGCGTGTTGCAGTCACTGTTTTCACTTTTATTCTCCAAAAGGCAGTCTTGAACCACGTAGCACAGAACTCTGCAGGGGATGGAGCCAAGAGGATGCTTGTTGCACAAACGTGGACAGACAAATACAAGTGCTGAAAATGGATTCGGGATTCAGCTTCAAAAATAAGGTCTTAAGAACTGTGATGCTAAGAACTTCCATTTTGCTAGTTAGGACCAGAATGTGGCTAAATTAGGACATTTTAACCTACTCAACTAGCATGCAAGAATGATTTGTCTAGTTCTAAGTGCGTTGCGGTTGGCCTCTCTTGTCTATCACACATTACATCATTCTCTGGCCTTCGGCTTCTATTCTATGCTTAAAGTTATTCCTGGTCACCCGAGTCTGATTTCTAGTTTCTGCCAGTTTGAAAACAATTTTTTTTTTATCAACTTGTAGTAGTTGTTTTTCCCACTGCTGTGAGCAAATACCTGAAAAGAAGCAGCTGAGGGCAAGGAGGCTTGATTTTAGCTCCCAGCTTAAGAAGGGAGACAGTCCACCTTGGTGGTACATGAGGCGGCTGATCACCTTATGTCTGGAGTCAGGACACAGAGGACTGACAGCAAGCAGGGCTAGGCTGTAAAACTTCAAGATCCACTTTCTCCAGCAAGGCTCTGCAACCTTCCACAACAGTGTCCCCAGATGGTGGTGCCTCAGGTTCAAGTTCCTATGGGAACAGTTCATATTCAAACTACACTATTATTTCAACCCACTTAACTTTCAAGTTAAGTTTATTTTTCTTCCCAGTAAGTTTGAACCTTTGTTCTTTCATAAATGGACTTATTTTAGTCTGAGAAAAATAGGTGGCCATTTGTTAATTTTGTAATTTTCGATGACATTGAAAGCAATCAATATTTTACATGTATGAGCCTGTGACCTTAGGAGCCTCTATTCAGGGCCAGGGAAGACTGATAGCTGGTTGTCTGGGAAGTGGCCATCACTCAGGGAGTTCTTCCAGGTTCACCAGTAGGCAGGCCACCCTGGACTCAGGAGAAAGACTGACAGGTCAAATGAAACGCCTGAATCACAAGGTTGATTCAGCAGTTTGCAACGCAGGGAGGGAGAGGGGATGCAGCAGGGTAACATGGGCTAAACAGAGCAAGCAACATGCATGGAAAACGCTGGCTCATGCTACAATTTGGTTGCAAAATTAAAGTAAAAATGTGATGGCTCTCAAAGACTGTCCACTCTAACACTGTGAATAGCACATAGGTTGTCTTCCAGGGCAGAAGAGGGACTTTGTAGGTATCACTGTGGTGAAGAGCATTGTCAGGATCCTCCCTGGGGCTAATCTAGTCACAGGAGTCCTTAAAGCTAGGAGACTTGTCTCCTTACTGCCTTCAGACAGAGACTGGGTGATGGAGGATGAAAGAGATGGGATTTTGCCCATGAGGAGACTGCCCACTAAAGATGGGCAGCCTCAAGAAGCTGATAAAGGCAGGGAAATGGAGCCCCTCCACTTCCACTTACAGAAAGAAATGCGGTGGAGCTGGAACCTTGGTTTCTGCCCAGGGAAATTCATAGCAGATTTTAAAACTCTAGTGATGTAAGATAACACATCGTTTTTGTTTGTTTTTTTAGGCACTGTGTGCGGCTCTGGTAGGAATAAGGAAGTCATGACGGAAGTGAATCTTGAGTGATTGGTGAGTGAGGGATACTCACGCTGGCACACATCCGTTTGCAGAAGGACACAGGTCTGGCCATACTACCTTTGTATGCATTTTGCAAGCAGAGCTTGTCTGAGGAAGGAACTGGTGTTTAAGATACCACAACTATCAGCTAGAAATGACATGGACCATGCCTTAAGAGTATTTAATATTTGCTTAGCCTTTCCATCTGTGTCTGTCTAAAACTAAAAGTCTTTTTGCTTTATTTTTAAAAGTTGATATTGAATACCACAAACCCACTTACTAGATCTGTTTCCCATGTATGATACTGGACAAATGGTGGTAATTATTGCTGTGGTCAGAGTGCTTTGTGTTCATTCCTTCAGCCCTTCTCATGTTTACATCCTCATCTCATGTAGCCCATGGTAGGAAGCAAGTCCTTTGAGAGTCATTTGGCCACTGGGATCCCCAGGGCTTGGTTAGTACCCTCATACAAAATGCCTGGGAGATGTCTTCCAGTGTGAAGCTTCCATATATGGACCACAACCCAATCTGGCCACATCTTGATCTTGGATTTCTTAGTCTCCAAAATTCTAAGAAAGAATTTTTTCTACTCTTCTTAAACCACTCCATTTATAGCGATTCAATAGTATTCCTAATGGGGTAAGATAGTTACTTATGGCTTTTATTTATTTTTCATTCCTTCCCTGAATTATTATGGGCTGTACAGAATACACTAAGAAGGAAGATCCCCCAAGGAAGTTATTTACAACAAAGCAAGAAGCAGTAAGAGCCAGTGCTACAGTTTACATCTGGAATGTTCCCAAGGGCCCAAATTTGGTGCTACCAGGAGATGGTAGAAGCTTTGAAACGTGAGGCCTGGTGGGAAGTCTTCTGGCTATTGGTTACTTGGTTGTGCTCCTGAGGGCTTCAGTAGCCCTTGCTCTCTTTACTACTTCTTGCCTTGAGGCCCCTTTCGGCCCTCTGAGCTCTCCAATAAGAAGTGAGGGTCTTGCCATTGACTTAGAAGCAATGGAGCCTATCAAGCATGGGCTAAGACCTCTGAAATCGTGAGCCAAAAGTTGTTACGTAAAGGAAAGCTGACTATCTTGAAGTGATGAGGATGTGTAGAAAAGAGAATGGAGACTGTTGAAATATGAATACATGCAGCCACTATGGTAAATAGGACAGAGGCTCCTCAGAAAGTGAAAAACAGAGCTATCACAAACTCATCAACCCCACTCATGGGTTCACATTGAAATAAGCTGAAACAAGTATTATAATGAGTTATCTGCACTCTGGGCTCACTGTATCAATCTTTACAAAAGCCAAGACACAGAAGTAACTGCAATGTCCATTTACAGATGAACGGACAAGGGATATTGTGGCACATACACACAAAGGACAATTGCTCAGTCTTGAAAAAAAAAAAAGGAAACCTCCAGTATGTAACAACACAGAAAAGCCCACAGGGCACTGTGCTGTATGAGCTGAAACAGCAGGACAGATGCCACAACATAGCACTGACATCAGATGCCCAAACAGTGGCACCCACAGAAGCAGAGACCATCAAAGATGAGGTTTTTCTTATCCATGATGAATAAATGCCAGGGATCTGTTCAGCATCTGTACATTCACAACAATGCACTGATTATTTAATATGCTAAGAAGGAGGACCCTGTGTTAAGTATACTTACTGCACAGATATAAGGTAACAAGGAAGAGGACTGGGAACTCTGGAGGTGACCGACAGGTTTAAAGCACAGGAGGTGATGACGATTTATTGGGCATAAACATCTTCAAATTCTTCAAGTTGTATACATCAAATAAGTACAGCATTTTGTATGTCAATCATGCCACAACAGAGTGATTAGAACGAAATGATCCCGCAGCTGCCGGTGTTCTGAAGGAGTCAGGAGTGGAATGCAGTCAGCATGGAGCCGTTCTGCTGACAATGGTCCAGGTTTCTCGATGCCTCCATGTTCTTGCCTTTATGGCCCTCTGCAGTGGCTCTGAGCAGGTTGTCTTGAGAATCTTCTAGCACTTCAGGCTAGACAGACTAAACAGAAGTGCCAGGTTCTGTAGCTGCTGCAACCTTTAAAAAGTCTCTGTTTAGTCTTACAAGTGAAGTAAGTGAGGAAGTCACATCAACTTCTCGGTGAGCACAGCCATTTGTGTGCAGGGACAAGCTACTTCTGTAAACATGTGTTGTACATAGAGCGTTCAAAGGGTTGGAGTTGGTTGGCACACCCGAAGAACTGCGTGCAAGGATGATTATGAGAGGAGAGAAGGCGGCTTGGAAATGATATGTGGCTTTCATCTCAAATCTGAAACTGTTTAAACATTAGATTATTATGTTTTCAAGTGATAACAGATCAAGATCGCTGCTGCCTGCTTACCTAGTTGGAGAAAAATGTAGTGATTGATAAAGATGTGAAGGGAAAAGTAGAGACCTTGGTGGTTCCGCGTCTACCAACACTCCTCACACGTTGCCAGCCTCATCTCTGCCTTTCCCCATTCCCCATGTGAGGAGAGCCACATTACAACTGCTGGAAATGATCTGGAAGACTGTTTTCACAGTGTGAAGAACAAATGAATGGTCCTCCAAATTATATATTTCCCATGACATGGTGAAGCTGGTTTTCTTGGTTAAGGGACCCCCTCTGGGTGTGAAGTTTGGGCCATTTTTCTAAAGGGTTAGGATTGGCTTTGTGGGAGTTGAATGCAGTTCCTGAGTCTCTACTTTCATTGAGAAGTTCTTTCTCTTCCTACCGTGTATCTGAAGAGTGAGAAGGCGCCCTGGCTATTGTAGAAAGACTTTAATTCTGGCGCCAAACTCATGAGTATGTCAGTCTCCCCTGAAGTACGCAATAAGTAATAAGGCGGTTTTGGTTTTTTGTTTTTCTGAAAGTCTGCGTCCATCCAGCAGTTTTGTTAAATAATTAATCAGTGGCCAATATAATCAAATTATCTTCTGGGCTGGAAAATTGAGTTAAACCATTCAACGTCACAACAATAAAACAGTTTTTAGGCAAATGTTATAATTGAACTAGATACGTGTTAATGTGATTCAGATTTTCTAGACTGGCCAAGTGGTCACAAGCAGGACTGAGCATCCATCCAGCTTCTGTTCATGTCACCGGCCTGTCAGTTCCTCAGAGGTCAGTCCTGAGAAGCTAAACACAGTCTAGTGTGCCTATTAGCCCATGGGGGAGCTGCTCAGCTGGTCACGAGTAACATTCTAAGCTGCTGTTGGGCACACTAGGTCTGAGGAAGGAAGGAGAGCTGTGACGGACTGTTGCCACTGGGGATGGGGAAGGACAAGAGGGAATTACAATGTGCTCATTGAATAGGGATACTAACTTAAAACTTACTTTAAATGCCATTTTAGTGCTTTAAATTAGGAGACAGCATGGGAACAAGAGAGGGTTGAAACCATTAACACATGGCAAAGCCAGTGCCCACGCCCTATATACAGCGGCCATCCCCAAAGAGAGCAAGTCCAAATCACAGCGACAGCTGAGACCAACATCCAGAGAGCCCAATGGACCCACCCACTTGGCCTCCAACAGATTGCAATCTACAACTCATGTTTTCATTTACACATGTGTCAGGGAGTTTATTCTCGCCCAGGACTGACTGCTACGACCCGCACTGAGTGAAGAGAACTTAACATGAGGGGGTCACAGCTGGGAGAGCTATTTTGGAGATAGCGAGGATGCTGATTGCCCACATTCCCCATGGCTAGCTTCTCTATCTCTCTTCTTTGGGGAACATCAGGGAGAGAGCAACTGGAGGGGTCTCTGGGGCCTTTGCTGGAGCTTGGACACCTCCCATCATTTCTGTACTCCTGCCCCTTACATCTGTCCTGATCTGGTTTGAGTTGTGTGGACCAACTCCTAGTCAGTGGCCTCTTCTGTTTTCTCCTCCTTTATCCTGCTCTAAAATTGTCTTTGCTGACTCTGTCCACTGGACCTGTCTTAGGTTCAGCTGTCAAGTTGATGCAGTCCAGAGTCATCCGAAGGAGTCTCAGTGTGAGATTGCTTTCATCAGATTGGCCTGGGGCTGTGGCAAATTGTCTTGATGATTGACATTACAGGACCCATCCCACTGTGGCAATGAACCCCTGGGTAGTCATTCTGGGTTGTATAAGAAAGCTGACTGAGTATGAGCCAGAGGGAGCAAGCCAGTGAGCAGCATTCTGCTATGGTCATTTTCTTCAGGTTCCTGCCTCTAGGTTCCTGTCCTGACTTCACTCAGTGATGGACTGTGACCTGGAAGTGTAAGCCGAAATAAAAACCTTTCCTCCTCAAGTTGCTTTTGGTTAGACTATTTTATTACAGAGCAGGAAAGCAGTCTAGAAGAGCACCAAAAATGATTTAAACGATGGAACTAATATCTACGTAGCAGGCTCTCTGCAACAGGTTTTCTCTTAAGTTCTTGTCTGCAAGCCTTGACGCCTGTGCTCTCCAGGCCCTTGGCAGACACAGGCAGTGAGTTGCTAGGAAACTCATCACCTGGTGTGAAGGCTCTGCCATCACACATGACTCAGTGTGGGCCTAAGGGGAAATTTTCCTTGCTGGTTTCACTGTTGGACAGTGCCAAAGATCACACGTGTAAACAAGTACACTGCCATTGAGCTGCGTCCCTACCTCCACACTTGACCATATCATCATCGGTTCTGTAACACGCTGTTTCCACTTGTTGATTGTGCTTATGTTACATACAGAGTACCTAAGGCTCTGTTCTGACTGTCCATCTTCACTGCTAGCCTCATGGGAAAATGCCCATGGGATCCACTGTAATAACGGTGGCTTTGTGTTGTTCCTTATGCATGGAATGGTCTGAGCAATTCCAGGAGTCCCTTAGCTACTTAGAGACAGCTCTAGATATGGTGGGCCAGAGTTAACCAGCAGAATTTTTATTTCTTTTGGAAGGGTCCAGAAGAGATAAATAGTATCTCACAGGCACCAAGAAAAGCAACTATGCTCTTTGCATTGAAATCTTGTCCCTCTGTTGTAGGTAGTCTTAATCAATCTGGGGATCACAGTCTCTGTGTTCAAAAAGATGTAAATAAAAGCCAGGACAAAGGGAGAGTTGAATAAAAATATCTGGAGACGGAACTACAGAGAACTCTGTCTATAGTTATTTTGGGAGACCTTGGAGTTAGTCAAGCTGGAAGGGAGGGGCTGAGAAGCGGTTCAAGTGAAGGAATTTGCTCTTTGGCTATAGATAGCCGATGGTGGCTGGGGAAGCTCCAGAAAAAGATATTTTATGGAGCTGCACAAGTGCCCAGGAACCATTTAGCTGAAGCTCAGTGTTTTCAGGCCTTGGGAGAAGGGGTGGTGATACCCCAGGGTGAAGAAGCAAGGCTAGAAAAGTCCCTGTTTTTGTTTTGCAACTCTAAACATTGATTCTTTCATTCTGAAAGTATTTCAAAGACTGTGTTCAAATATTGTCCACGCTGAACAATGCCTGAAAACGCTGTGCTGATGCCAGCCTGCCTGCTTTCTACGTGATAAATCCTAAAATGCACTTCCGTTCTGGGGGTCCAAGGCAAATATCCCTTTATCTATCGACTTTTCAAAAGTTTCTCATTTTCCAGCCAAAATGGAAAGTTTTCTTATTTGTTTAGAGTTCATTATTTATTTTGTGCTGTGCTAGATGCTGGGAAGCAAGCAAAGACACTTAAAAACATAAAAGAAACAGCAAAGCTAACATCCGGTCCCTGTTTTGGAAAACATTGAGCTGAGCCCATCAGTGAAGCTCTGTAAGCTCATGTTCTCTGAAGAGTAAAATACCTTGGGAGGAGGAGGGGGAGAGAGAAGGAGGGTCTGCAGGGAAGAGAAGAGAGCACAGGATCTTGCACTACTGTGCTGGTCAAAGATAAAAACAGGACTGTGTATTCAGCGATGCCCTGGGGCAGAGTGAGGGACAGTGTCTGCTCCTGCAGCTGTAGATGGCCTGGGACTGGGAACAGTAGTTAACAAGACTATCCTGGGTTGGTCCCCCCCCCCCCCCCACACACACACACATCTGCTTTCATCTTTTTAATTTCACATACTTTTAGGTTTTGGTTTCTGACCTGAGAATGCAGCCTCTAGATCAAATGGCATCTCCCTGGTCAGAGCTTCGGTGAGTGACTCTTCAGCTCCACAATTCTGAAAGATGGTGCTGGAGTGTGATGCCACAGCACTCAATGGTGGGAGGGGAGAGAATGTGGCAAATAAGAGAGACTGATTGGAAATAAATTCTGACGGCACAAACTCCTTGAACCCTTAGACCTGGCCCGGGATAGTTAGTTTTCTGTTGTTAAAGATATGGAAGGTGTTGTTTAGACAATCAAAAGATCATTGGTTCCTTTGGAATTCACCCTTGATTTTTAATAAAATTGCGACAGCAGACATCCAGTGCATGTCCATGCTATTATAGAACTATATCTATATATGTATATATAGATGTGTGTGTGTGTGTGTGTGTGTGTGTGTGTGTGTATGGAAAAGAAAGTGTGAATAAACACTGGGCACACAAGCTTTTCAGCAGAGGGGAGAAGACATTAGGAAAAATGATCTGAAGAAACCTGAAAAGAGCCAAGGGTCTCATGTACAAATGTGAAAATGGATTAAACTATACTTAAATACAAATCCATCCAAACAGCCAGCCAGATAAAATAATGCAAGACTCATGCCTCACAGTCCCATTTCCGGTGTCCAGAAAAGACTTTTTATTACTTGGATGATTTCTCTTGTGACATATAAGAAAAACACAAAGTCAGTCAAAAATTAAGTCGCAGAGTGCAAGCCCCACCTGGAACAGAAATAGCTAGCCTTTGTCAAGTTTCCCATTTATTTATACACTTCTCTACAAGGTGGAGACATCCTGGCTACTTTTTATTTATTGTCCTTTAAGGAATAGAAAAACATTAATAAATTTAAAAATATTGCTAATTCAAGTAACTGTAAATGAAGGTTTTTGGAGAAAATTTATAGACCTGGAGAATATTCCAATTAGATGATTCAGGGTGATTTCCCTGGACTGACAGACAGAAGAGAAACCCGAGTCTATCGATTCTTTCTTGGTACCTCCATGAACCTTGTATTCTATCCTGTGCAGTACTGCTCCTTCACACACAGAACACTGCAAAGGGGGCACTTTTCAGATATAAAACATTTTCTCTAGCTGCTGGTGCCCAAAGGGCTGGAGCTGCAGGGACCTGGTGGGTTGAAGGAGGGCTGGAAGGGGATACTGCTCTTACCTGAGTAGGTTGATGTGGTCACCTCGGTCTCTACTTCTCAGGCAAGTCTCTTTTTCTTGGACTTAGGAGTAGTTCCTCCCTAAGTAGCTGCGGAAGAACGGGGTTGTTCACACAGGGGACCCCTGGGTGACAACTTAGCGTCTTAACCCTTCATTGATGTGTGACAAACACACCTTGAGGTTGAGGCGTGATCTTTCCAAATTATTCCAATTGAATGTCTACATTGTAAGAAACTGTCACTAGAGAAACCAGTCAAAATCAGGCAGGACAGCAGGCCATTCTTAGCATTGTGGGGAAATGCTGAGACACTGTAATGTTCCCAGAGCTTGGCCCTCCACACTACTGAATGTCAGAAAGTCTTCCACAGGACTATCCCCTCCAAAGCATGACTCAGCCAGCTGCCCCCGTTCTATGATGGTCTGTGGGACAGACTTCCAGGCATTGTCCCAGCTCAAGTCCCATGGCATACAAGTGGTTCTACAGACTTACAAAGGAGCCACGCTTGCAAGCCTTGGCTACACAAGGAAGGGCTGTTGCTAGAGCTTTCCTGCCTGGCCCACAGTCAGGGCAAATCTCTCTCACCTGCCAGTCCCACAGCCGCTCAAACCCAACCAAGTAAACACAGAGACTTATATTGCTTACAAACTGTATGGCCGTGGCAGGCTTCTTGCTAATTGTCCTTATATCTTAAATTAATCCATTTCTATAAATCTATACCTTGCCACGTGGCTCGTGGCTTACCAGCATCTTTACATGCTGCTTGTCCTGGCAGTGGCTGACAGTGACTCCCTCTGCCTTCCTGTTCTTTTTATTCTCTCTGTTAGTCCCGCCTATACTTCCTGCCTAGCCACTGGCCAATCAGTGTTTTATTAGCCACACATTTGCCATACAGAACATCCCACAGCAAAGGGCAGGATGTTTTGCAAGTCAAAAAGTCTTGATAGTAGCATTCATCTCCCATGGACACAGTGCTTAATGTTGCTCACATGCACCTTACACAGAGTACCCACAGCAGGGGCATCTGACACCCACTGTGCGCTACTGTTAGTATTTGCTGAACATTGAATTCACTTCTCTATGTGCCCAGGGACAAACAGAAGAACTAGTTAAAACAGCAAAGGAGGTAAGAATCTCCAGGAGAGAAGTGAGATCAAAATTCAAGGAAGCTCCCTCAATTTTCACAGTATGGGAAAGACTTAGTTACAGTCATGGTGTTAGATGGTAAGGGCATTGACTGTTATCACTTCTGAGCCTGAGATACCAAGACAACTATGATCTTTGTTGGGTGCTTTCTGCTTAAGATGGCACAGGACACAGCCTTATACATGCAGTACAGTACGCTGATGGTAAAATTCATTTGCAATTCATTAAGAGGGAAATTCATTATGTGCATATGAGTTGCATAGGAGCTGTGTTTTTGTTTGTAAATTGTTAACTCAAGAGGAAGGAAGGTCTGGAAGGCTCCCATGGTGAAGGTTTTATTTAACCACTTTTTTAATACACCCACCTATGGGCTCTGCACAGCGCTGGCTTTCATTCACTCCCCAGCAAATGAAATAATACCATTCTTCTTTATAGCAGAATAAAATTCCATTGTGTGTAATTACAAGATTATCTCTAACCATTCACCGGTTGATGGACGTCTAGGCTGATCCCATTTCCTGTTTGTTGGGCATAGTGCAGAAATAAACACGGATGTGCAGATATCTCTGCGATGTGTTGGTGTCCTTCATGTTTATGCCCAGCTGGGTCACAAGGCAGTTCTATTTTTCAGTTTTCTGAAGAACTTCTATACTGCTTTCTCTCTGTGTTGTGTAAGGGTCCCTTTCTCCACACCCTGGCCAGCATTTGTTGTCACTGGTTTTCTTTATGGTCAGGGTAAGGAAGACTCACAGTGTAATTTAACTTGTGCTGGTCTGGTGGCTAAGGGTAGTGAACGCATTCTCACGGGTGTTGGCCATTTTTTATCATCTGGCAACTTGATGTTCATTCCCTTAGCGTATTTATTCATTGAGTTGTCTGGGTTCTCTGTGGAGTTTTGGCTTTTCTTTTTTTCTTTTTTTCTTTTTTTAAAGTTCTACATTCTGGATGTTAATCCTCTGTCAAAGGTAGAGAAAGCAAAGCGTCTCCCCCTCCTATGGGCTCTCCTGTTTCCTTTTCTGTCTAGAAGCTTTTCAGTTCCGTGCTGTCCTATCTGTCAGCTCTTGCTGTTATTTCTTGAGCAGTAAGGAACTTTCAGAAAGATTGGGCCCGTGTCTACATTCTGAAGTGCTTTCTTCTAAAAGTTCCTGAGCTGATTTCTGTAGCGGTGAGAGGCAGCTTCGGCAGCTTTGGCCTTCTCCAGGCAGATGTGGAGTCTCCCAGCACTGCTTTTGAAAAGACACATTCTCTGCCTTGCCTGCTTTTGGCATCCTTGTCAGGAACTGGGTAACTCAGACTGTGTGGGTTTTCTTCTGGGCCCTTGCATTTATGCAACAGCTTTAAGAATAATGGTTGTGAGTTCATCTTTAAAGGTCTGGTAGGATTCAGCGGTGACTCCACCTGGGCCTGAGAACTTTTCTTTCTTTTTTCCTTCCTTCCTCCTCCTTCTTCTTTTTAACTTGGGAGACTTTTTACTATTGTGTCAGAGCCTCATTGCTTGCTACATAACTATTTAGGTTGTTTATATTCTCTTGCTTTTATTTCAGTGGGTCATATGTGTCTAGAAATTGATCCATTTCATCTGGATTTTCCAATTCATTGGAAAATAAGTGTGATAGCTAATCTTATGTTAACATCACTGGATCTGGAACCAGCTAAGAGACACTCCTCTGTGTGGGTCTCTGAGGGAGTTTCCTGGAAGAATTATTCTGGGGAGAGGAAGCTTCTTCAGAGTGGGTGGTGCCTTCTGGTGCCTGCCTGCCTTTCCCTTTTTTTTTTTTTTTTTAAGAGAGCACCTGCCCTGGGGCTACGCTGCTGCCACTGTCCTTTGAGGCATCAGAACTAGCCTCTTTGGCCTTCTAGCACAGACTAAAGCACCATGGCTTCCCAGGAACCCTTCAGGCATTCAGTGCCAGACTGGGATTACTGAAGTATCCAGCCTTGTGGGCTGAGCTACTTCTGAGTTCCCAGCCCCCTGCCATTGTTGGAATACCCAGCCCATACTGCGTGAGCCAATCTAATAAACCTCTTGTGTGATATGGATTCACTCTATCAGGCCTCTTCCTCTAGGGAAAATTGACTCGTGGGATATGTTTTTAAAATATGGCTTATTGACTCTGTGCTTTCCATCTGTGTCGCCTGAAATCGCCGTCATTTCTAATTTTAATATTTTGGATCGTCTCTCTCATTTTGTTGGTTTGAATCTTCTGATTGTGGATCCATCTGTGACCATCTTAGAGACAAGATGCAACGTTGTAATCATGGGTAGAACTGTACCTGGCAGTTCTAGACTGTTCAGTGCAATTTTGAACAGCAGACATAGGCCGAAAGCAGACATTCAGATGCTAGGAACCCTGGCAGAACCCCAGAACACCACACTATGGCTGCTCTCTCCGATTTGAACATTGTGAAACTTCCTCCCAGAAGGCCATAAATACTGCCTTAGACACAAGGTTGAGGCTGTGTGCTTGCAGCTTGGAGAAAGCAGAGGAGATAATGTCAGCTTTAATTCCTGTGTTTTTCCAAACACAAAGAAGAGGCCAAAGGTCACGAGTGGAAATGAAATAAAAATGGAAAACAGATGTTAGGAAGCTCACTAATAAAGGAGACACAAGAAGCAATGAGGATTATTAAAAAGAAAACACAGCTAAAATATGCATACAACCCAGAAAGCAGGGGCCTTTGGGAGGCTTTATTTTTATATTGAGGTGTTTAGAGAAGCCCAGCTTTTTCATATTTCCTAAAGTGATATAATTTCTTATATTCTCTTCCTTATATTTAGAGGCAGAATTCTGCAGTAAAGATGGCAGAACCTGCCCTCTGCTATATCCTGAAAAGCTGATGGACCAAAAGCACACACGCTTTGTCATAACCCGAGTTCAGCCAAAAGAGGATACTTGTCTTGCCAGTGGCAAGCTGCCACTTTCAAAGGTGCATTGATTCTTAAACCAGCTGCCTGTTAAGATCTGGGCACATGACCTGGGCATCATCAGGGACATGTTTGTTTTGGGAGAACAGCTGCCGAGGCAAGACTTTCATTAAATTACAATGCACATCCCAATTGTAGATTTTTTCCCCCTTTCTGTATTTAAAAGGAAGCTCTGTGTTTGGTGTGTGCTGACTTTTATAGCTGATCTCCAGCCAATAAAAGATGTTACAAAGTCAGTGGAAATACCTAACTCTATGTGTGATATTTTGGAATGTTATAAACAAACATGCAACGACATCTCGACTCTGCCCTGAAGCTTCTTCCTGTGTTATCTTTTAACAGTCAGACGAGTCATAAAACAAAACCCAAACCATATTGTAACAGGACTTAGAAAGTTCTAGCATTTAAAGTAAAACCAGAAAAGAGAGACGATTAAACGTACACATCCCCCAGCATGTCTTCCTACCCGCAGGCTCCCACGGAGGCTTCCCAGGTGCCTCTGAGCATCTACGCTGGTTAATACTGACAAACTGACTGAGAAGGTGGCGGAGGGGAGCTGGCACACCTTGGCGGCAGCTATGTAATTAAGAGGAGATAATTAAGGATCATTGCTGGATGCAATTGCAGGCATGTAATTACGAAGGAAGAGTCAGTGCGGGAGCCAGGATATGAATGCCAAAGTATGCTCAGAAACCTGGACCCTAAAATCACTTCCTCTGTGGGAGGGAGGTCATTCCAGTCTTGTGCTTTACGGACTGTGCTGGTGTGGACCATGGATGAGCCCAGGAACCTCCGTATCCAGCCTCGGTAGCCTTAGCAAATCATCCAGTCTTTTCATGGCTCATCCCACCCTCCCAGACACGGTCCAGGACATTCCATTTTTATGTGCGTTTGTATTTTCTCAGGAGTAGACACATTAACAGGATGGGTTTAACCATAGTTCAGTTTATTTATGATCTTCTGGTTAAATGTTAATAGTCTCAAGTCAAGGATCCAACACAAGAATTTGGAGCTGGGGATCTTGCAGGCTGTATTTAGTGATCACTCAATAGCATTAACAACCAGCTGTTTCTTTTATTTTGTTTTATTTTTCATTACATATGTGGAGGGGGTTGGAAGGCACAAGCCTGTGAGTGTAGATGCCCTTGGAGGCCAGAAGATGGTGCCAGAGTCCTGAAGCTGGAGTTACAGGTGGTTGTGAAATGCCTAACATGGGTAATGGGAACTGAGTTCAGGTCCTCTATGAGAGCAGAAAGCATTCTTAATCAAGGAGCGATCTCCCTCGCCCCTCTTCAGCTTATTGAAGACAAGGCAGCGTTCTAAAGACTGAAGACTGGCTAATCCATTTAATCCTCATGAGACCAACAGCTCTTCTTTTAAAGAGGACATTTAGGAAAAGTGACATCAAATAGTTTGTCCAGGGTCACACATCTGATGAGTGGCAGAGCTGAGTATGACTCCTAAATGCACTCCCTGGCCACCATCCCATGTTTTTGTCTTTTCACAGTTGCTATGGAAGTCCTTTCAAGGCCATTTCCTTATTAGGGGGTCAAAACTGTTAGATTAGATTATTAGATTATTATTGTTCATTTGCATGGGGAGGGATGGGATTCCCTTGAACTGTCTAAGTCAGTGTAATGTTCTGGAGAGAGAGCTTGAGCCACCCACTTGCAGCTTGGTATGTCATCTACTGTCACATTCTAAGTCCCTTGTCAAGTCTTCTGCTGTAGCGAGGTAATCCATTGTCCCAAGTTGTGAAAAAACTCGATGACATAGAACTCAAAGGCTAATTTAAAAGATAGCAGCTGATCTCAGGTCCCTTCCAAAGGTAGTTTCATCTGCATCCCAAGAGTTAATGCATACTTCAGGGAAGTGGATTGAAAATTCAGGGTGACTGGGGAATTCAGTAAGGAAAAACGAAGACTCATCACAGTATGAAGCAAGCAAGCAAAACCCCCCCAAAAAAACAAACCCCCAAAATAAACAAACAAAAGAAATAATACACACAACCAAACCAAACCAAAACAAACAAATAAACAAACAAAACAAAACAAAAACAAAAACAAAAAAACCAAAATCTAACTTTGCAGAAGAAGTAACACACCCTGCTCACCTTCCACAGAGCCTGCACAGGTAGAGAAAGATCACCTTAAATTGATATTGCCTCAGACACCAGTAATCTTTATTAAGACATAACATTATTCTATAATTGTCCTCTTCCAGCTAGCCAGCTGTGGCCACTAATGGCAGATTAACTAGGACCTGATGGATTTTAGCCCCTATTCAACAGTGCTGGACAAATACTGTAATCACACAGGATGCTGAAGTAATGCTTATCTTGCACTTAGTTGTGCTCCCACTTGCCAGTCTTTAGGCCAAGCTTTGAGACTATGGCCTATATCTATGAAAGAGAGAGAGAGCTAGAGAAGAGAGAGGGAGAGGGAGGGAGGAGAGGAGGGAAGGGGGAGGGGGAAGGGAGAGAGCAAGGGGGGAGGAGGGGAAGGGGAGGGGAGGGGAGAGTAGGGGAAGGAATGGGAGAGGAGAGGAGAGGAGAGGAACCAACAAAAACAAAAGGAGGAGAAGGCCCCCAGTGAAGTTAAGGTTCCTAGAGACAGGAGGTGGCTCCCTGTGCAGACTTTCAGAACCATGGGGACCAACTTTTCCCAGGTAGAGCAGTCTCCACCCTCAAAAGCCTGGGCATCCTGCTCTCGGTTGTGCAAAAAGCTTGCTGTTTGCCCATTCTGAGCACGTACTCTTGAGATTATGAATTTTTCATCAAGTTGGAAAAACAACCTCCTCTATCCTATTTTTTCCCCTGTCAGAGGAAATAGATTCCCTTAGTTAGAGTGCCGGCTCCTTCCCCCTGTGAACTCAGCCGAGGAGCACATTCCTGGTGGCAGCCTACCAAATAGAAGCAGGCTTCTGGAGAACGGCCTATTCTTCTAAAAATTTTAATGACCCAGAAGCAAAATATTTTTGGTCTTTAAGTTCTAGATATAAATGCTTAACTTCAGATTTCAAGGGCCAAAACTACTAAGATAGGATTGCTGGAGATCAGCCAACAACGAATGACGTAGACAGCATTTGTTAATGGTTGATGAAGAATTCCGGGCCACTCACTATTAACTAGTTCAAAATGGCTCCCTCTAGGTCCTTGGACCTTCACTGCACTATACACGTTTCCTTGTTTTAATAAACTCCAAGTTGAATGAAATCAGTTTATATCAATCAGATTCTGCATGGAGGCTTTTTTGAGGCATTTTCAGACGCCTCTGCATTTTCTGTGACCCTCTCTTGTCAAAGGACAATCACACCTACCTTCTAGTGAATTCTTATTTGTCTGTCAAAGCCCACACCAGTGGCACACTCTGGGGAGGTTTAATCACTACCTCTCTTTCAGTTCATACTTTCTGCCTCATCTTACACTTAAAAATCATTGCTGGGTATACTGGTCGTTTTGCAGCTAGCCCACATGGAGGATGACGGCCTTTACTAAGTCTGTGCTGACTGTATGGATAATTGTGATTGTTAAAGCATGCTGTTCTGAAGGGAAAGGGCAGTCTTGACTCAGTACTCCCAGCACTTGAGCCTTTCAAAGTGTCAAAGAGAAAACCTGTGCTTTCCAGCCTAGGAGGTTGCTGGATGATGGCCTTGATCTTGGGAATGCCTGAGAATTCTTTCTCCTACCCGCCATGTGTGGTGGGGAGGAGAGACACTCACTCTGCAGGTGTGGGGATGTGCAGAAGTATCAGTGGAGCCTCTCTCCATTCTCACACTTTCCCACTGGCTGAGGGAAGTAGGGGAAAGCAGAACAGAGGTGGTGATGGGTTTTCTGAATCCACTTGGTATTTGAGCTGCAGAGACAGTACTGAGTTTCCTGGGTTCTCTCCATATTCAAGCTCTGCTTTTCACACTGAGGCAAGCTCCGCAGAGGAAGCTTGCACCTGTCTGCACCTTTGGGTGAGTGTGTATTTTCGACCCAGGGGAGTATTTATCAGGCCTGCAGCAGTGTGGATTTATCAGTAAAAAGCTGCATACTTTTTTGTTTTATATTAATTTTGATAGATTCATATACATATTTATGGAATATTATGAGATGTTGGGATGTATTCATACATTGAGAGTTGATCAAACCAGGCTAATTATCATACTTATTATCTCAAATACCATTTCTTCATAGTGCCAATTCTAAAATATCTACTCTTTCAGCTATTTTGAAACACTCAATATATTATAACAAACTGCAGTCACCAGGCAACAAAAGCAGAAGCAGACAAGTGGGATTGCATCAAACTAAAAAATTTCTTTCTGTGGGTAGAGTGGAAAAAAAAACAAAACTAGCAGAGTAAAGAAATGACCCATAGACCAGGAGAAAATGTTTGCAAATCACATAAGGAGTTAATGTCCCTCATATACAAGGGACTCAAACTTCTCAACAAGGACCAAAATATTAAATATTAAAATAGACTGAGGACCAAAATAGACCCTCCACAAAGGCCAATAGATGACTAAAAAAAGTTGAGTAATGTCAAGGGACTCAGGAGGGAGGGTCCAAGGTAGGAAGATCACAAATTCAAAATCTGGTAACTAAGCAAGATTTTTGTCTTAAACAGGAAGGGCGAAGGCTGCAGCTCAGCAGTAGAGCCCCAGGTTGAGTCCCCAGTACTGCTAAACAAATGAGCAAAGACTCCTTTCCTTAGAATGGAACCATGGGGCTGGTGAGATGGACAGTGGTAAAGGTGCTGGCTGCCAAGCCGGACAACCTGTGTTCAATGCCTAGGACCCAGATGGAAAGATGGAGCCCACTTCATTAAGTCATCTTCTGATACCATGCCTGTGCTGTGCATGTGTGTGCCCCACCCCTCACAAAATAAATACAAAAAAAGCAGAATCCTGTATCTGCAAAGGAATGCTTAGGAGTTTTGGTGTAAATTATTCTATGACAAAGGAACTCAGGTAAGGGAATGTAAAACCTGAATAGGAGACGTGTCATAGCCGTGGAGGACTGCTACCTAACTGAAGCTTAGGGAAGAATTTTGTAGTCAGAAAAACAAGAGTGTGCAGAGATTCTGAGGAAACAAGCTCATGATCCATACATAGGGACATGGGCAAGCCGCTGAAGGTGGGGGAGGCAGGAAATACTGGTTCGGCTTTCTACAGCCCTCTAGGGAGACGGGTGCTGATGCGGAAGAAGAAAGCCATTGCAGCACATGGGTTGGGGATGTGGCCAAATTCAGTGTTTAGAAGAATCACGCAAGTGATTATACAATGGAAACGGGATGAAATTCAAAGTGGAAAGACCATTTGGAAAGTTTCTATTTGTTTCTCTTTTGATGTTTGTTGTGGTTCAGCTGACTGCTGAGAAAGTCGCTGGGAACCAAGATGAAGAGTCAATGATACATGTGAATGATGTGTGTCTGGCATGTGAAAAAAACAGAATTTCATCAATGATATATGTGAATGGTGTGTGTTCGGCATGTGAAAGAAACAGAATTGATGGATGTTAAACGTGGGCGAGAGAAGGTGAGTTTAACTTGGAACAGGTTTGGATTCCTTTGGGTATTGAGGTGGGAAAGTCTAGAATACTCAAGGTCTGAAGGCAATGGATTTTGGAGGAGACTTGAAAGTCTGATTTGGGAAGCATTAACACAGGAGTGGTGCCTGAGCTGGGGGGACTGAGCCTGCAAGAGATGGCCACAGTAGAGACCAGAGCACCAACCATTCTAGAGCTGGTCCAGGGGATCAGTAAAGCCACTTGGGAGAATTTCTGAGCAGTAATAGGAAAATCCAGAGGGACTAGAGCCACAGAGGCCACGAGAGGACAGAGCTTTTCCAGGGGGAGTGTCCACCATTGTCAGACACACACACACACACACACACACACACACACACACACACACACAAATATTGTGTTGAATGGAAACAAATAATCTTCTGGCCACTTCTTCATGAAATCATTACTAGTGACCAAGAGTTATGTAAGTGAGCTGAGGCGGCCAGGAAGAGCAGAGATTGCGTGTTCTGGATAGCAGCTGAGCTAGGGTGGTGTGTAAGAATATGATTAATACACACAGTATAGGGCTCCCTTGGTGCTCTATTTGACTGTTTAATTTATTATTTTGCCTTACCATGTTCTGAAAAAAGTTAATTCAGAGGCTGGCTCAGCAGGTAAAAGCATTTGTTGGGCGAGCATGAGGACCCAAGTTGAAATCACCAGAACTCATGTAAAAAAACAGATGTGGTCATATATACTGTATGCTGTATGCCCTACACATATCATGTGTATTGTAAGTCATATATAGTGCTGGGGTAAGGACAGAGACAGGAGGATGGTTGGGACTTGCTGGTTACCAGCCTAGCTCCAGGGTTGGTGAGAGACCCTGTCTTAAGGGAATAAGTTGGAGAGTGATAGGCAGAGACATTCTACAACCTCCTCTGGCCTCTGCTTGTGTATGTACAGTCCTACGAACCCAGACAAATCTATATGCATGTCCACCACACACAAGAGAAAAAAAAGAAAAGAGTTGAGACACAGAGCTTAATACCTAACTTCATATTGAGATTGGACTCCTTCAATCAAATGCAACCATCTGGTAACTCTTCTTGCACTGAGTGGACATCTATTTACATTGATTCTGGGGTTTGTAAGGGTAGCCAGTGTTGAGTCAGACTAGAATCCAACTAACCTCGTCTGTTGTCTGTTGCTGGGATGAAATACCATGACCAAGAGCAAGCCAGGGGAGGGGAGAGTTCATCTCTTCTTGTACTTCAGGTCACAGCTCATCATTGAGGGAAGTCAGGGCAGGAACTCAAGCAACAACTGAGGCAGAGACCACAGAGGGATCTATTTTACAAGCTCCACTAAGCTTACATTTAGCTAGCTTTCTCGTGTAGCCCAGGACTACCTGCCTAAGGATGGTGTTGTGTGATATGTCCTGGAGAAATAAAACACACACTTCTATTCACCCCATATAAGAAGTCATGACAGAACAAAGTATGGGCACCAAGAAAGTTTCATTGGGGTTATTTACAGGAATATGGGTGAGGGGTTACTTATAGGAGCAAAAATGGTCATTAGACACTGTATCACCAAAGCCCACTCTAGCAGGATGACAGTAACCTGGAGCACACTGCATACCCTGGAGGCAGCTCAGCAGGTTGAAGAGTGTCCTTTCCAAGTGACTTGGTTGGTCTAAACCTCCTCCTAGCAGTTCAGCTGGTTTCTGCTTCTTCCAGACAGCTGGTCTAGTCTCAGAGTCTTTGCAACTTGGCTTGTTTGAGAGTCTTCTTGGCAGTTTAGCTTAAGAGTGACTCAGTAACTTGGTTGGTTTGTTCTTGGAGGGAGGGACCTAGTGAATCTGGTTGGATTCAGGGACTTCCTGAGGCTGTTTCGAGTTGTTTACCTTCCCACTTATGGAGCTTCCCTGAAGGATGGAATCTCCCAATTTCCAAGGAAACTGTTACACAACAAGGGCCAGGCTCTCTTCTATCAACCAGCGGTCAAAATATTTCCTCACAGACAGTCCTACAGGTTAATCTGATGGAAACAATTACTCAATGGTCACCTTTATCCAGGTGACTGTAAATTGTGTCAAGTTGACATTAAAGACATGCTCACCCCCTGCCCTGGGATCTGTGAATGTCGTTTGTCTTCTCCTAATTCCCAAACAGCTGTCACTTAGACTGAACATCTCCAAAATTTGAACTGGAGATTGGCTTGCCTTTCCTGAATATGAAAACTGTAAAACAAAGAATGTTCCTGGCTTGGGAATGCCCAACTATCTGAAAATTCTCTATAAAACAAAACAAAACTGTTATCTAAGAAGTTTCAATTACTACCCTAGAGTGTTAGCGAAACACTAAGAAAGAATCAAAAAGGATAAATGGTTTAGGTGGGGCACACACATTTCCTACTTTATGGAAGTATTTGAAGAATCATTTGAATGGCTAGATAATTATGATAGAAATTTCTGGAAATGATTGTGATTAAAGGAATACTTTTGTTTTTAATTGCCAATCAGTACTCAATTTTAATTTTTTTGGTTTTTTTTTTTTGAGACAGGGTTTCTCTGTGTAGCTTTAGAGCCTGTCCTGGAGCTCACTCTGTAGACCAGGCTGGCCTCAAACTCACAGAGATCTGCCTGCCTCTGCCTCCTGAGTACTGGGATTAAAGGTATGCTTCACCACTGCCCAGCTCAGCACTCAATTTTCAATCTTGCATGTTTATTTGGGACTTTTTCCATTAGAAGGAAAAATCCCTCAAAAACAAAGAATAGAAAAAAGAAAATAAGATAAATAACCAGGAAACGAGGTTTGTCCAAAGTCAAGCAATTTAATTATCTTGTGTAGACTGATATTTAAGAAAATGGTATTCTGTGATAAATACATTGTTCACTTATCCTACAACTCCATATGGCAGTCTTGAAGAGCTAAGAGAAACAAATGAGAAGTCACATCTAATTTCACTGTAACTTTGAATGTAGTGATTTTTAGCTTAATTAGGTAGCACTTGACTTGACCCTGTTGCATGCAAATGTGCCTTAGTTTTCTTTTGTGACCCTTGGCCTTTTGTTGAAAACAAATGTCTCCAATGAGAAGCTCTTTCTAAGCTGATCTCAAAGCTTCCCCCCTTCATCCCCCCCCATCATCTTCCTCCACCATTGGAAGCCCGCCCAAATGGTCACGGCTGGCGGCGATCTTCTACCTGAGTTACACTATGCTGCTTTGTGAACATGTTCTGGTTGTTACAATTTTGAGATCCCATTAAACAGTTGACTTCACTGTTGAGTTATTTCTGTTATGAGGAGGTATATTGCATTTGGTAGACAATCCCCAGTGAAGGGCTGCCTCAGGGAAGGTGTTCCCTTGATCCTCTGGAAATGAGACTTTAGAAGAGCATAGTGTATGTGAATGTAGACACAAAGGTCCCTCCATGCTGCTGCTCTCACCTCCTGGGGTTGGCATCTGCCTCGTGTTTCAAGAAAACTATCCTTTCCTCATCTTGTCAGCATCTGTCTAGCAAGAGGCAGGAAGGACAGAAGCAAGGCAGCCACTCTCATCAAGGGTATTTCCAGAAAATCATACACATTTCATTTACATCCCATCAGGTGAAACTTCATCACAAGTCCACACACAGCTGCTGTGGAGTCTGGGAAATAGTTTCTGCCTCTGTCTCTCTGTCTCTCTGTCTCTCTTTCTCTCTGTCTCTGTGTCTGTCCATCTCTGTCTCTCTCTCTGTGTGTGTGTGTGTGTGTGTGTGTGTGTGTGTGTGTGTGTATGTGTGTAGGCCAGAGAACAATCTTGGATGTCATCCCTGGAACTATCCACCTTGTTTTTTGTTGGCCTGGTTCTTGCCAATTAGGCTAGGCTGGCTAGGCAGTGAGCCCCAAGGATCTGTCTGTCTCCATCTTGCTCGTGCTGGGATTACAAACATGGGTCACCATGTCTGGCTTTATTTTCCTTTAGTTGGGTTGTGGAGATTGAACTCAGATTTTCATGTTTGTACAATAAGCACCGTACCAAATGCTATTTCCCCATCTGGGTGACTATGTGCCTAGTGCATTATTTTTCTTGTCTCTGGGACCAAATTCCCTACAAGAGCCAACTTAAGGGAGGAAGGGCTTATTTTGGCTCACCGTTTCAGGATATTCTTTCGTTTGCTTGTTTGTTTGTTTGTTTGTTTGTTTGTTTGTTTGTTTGTAGCTGGAGTTTTCTCTCCGGGTCCTGCCAAGCCTCGGCAGTCCGACAACCCACTTATAAAATAAACACATAGACGCTTATATTATTTACAAACTGTATGGCCATGGCAGGTTTCTTGATAACTGTTCTTATATCTTAATTTAACCCATTTCTATTAATCTATAAGTTGCCACGTGGCTCGTGGCTTACCGGCATCTTAATATTTGTTTCTCATTGTGGCAGCTGGCAGTGTCTCTCTGCCTCAACCTTCCACTTACCTGAATTCTCCTCTCCCCTTGTCCTGCCCTTACTTCCTGCCTGGCTACTGGCCAATCAGTGTTTTATTTATTAACCAATCAGAGCAACACATTTAACATACAGAACATCCCACAACATTTGTTTTTTCAAGACAGGGTTTCTCTGTGTAGCTCTGGCTGTCCTGGAACTTACTCTGTAGACCAGGGTGACCTGGAACTCACAGAGATCTGTCTGCCTCTGCTTCCCAAGTGCTGGGGTTAAAGGTGTGCGTCATCACTGCCCGGAGCTTCAGGATACTCTTTACCATGGTGGGAAAGGCCTGGTGTCTCTAGGCTGTGGCAGCAGGAGGGGGAGGTTGCTTGCTCACATCTCTGTATACCATGAAACAGACGGGACAGGAAATAGTGCCTTGCTATAACTCCCAAGCTTTCAAAACTCTCCCCCAATGACCCACTTAATTTACTAAGGCTCTATCTCTAAAGGTTCCACAACTTCCCCCAAACAGAGCCATCAACTGGGGACCAGACATTCAAACACACTAGCCATTGGGCACATTTCTCATTTAAACCATGATATTCTGATAAGCTCTGAGGGTTCCTGGGCTCAAGAAGGGAGGCAGTGGAGATTGGAGACAGCTATTAAGTAGCATCCATGCAAACATCAAGGCAACAGAAATCAGAGAAGAGAATCAATATTTGATGGTGCTATTCAAAGCTCTGTCAGAAATACTGTGACATCTATGGTGCATTCCCTGGAAGTGTCTGAACTGCGTTGAACAAGGCTCCTGCTGATTGAGTTTTGATGCTGTCTTTTCGGTCAAGATGCTGTTGTTTTCTCTTGGGATCTGTGCTTGTCCCTCACAGCCTGGAGTGTGAGAGAGGGTACTTGGGTGTGACCAAAGCAATCTCTGGGAAACCCCTTTCCCAGCAGCCATGTGGGAGACCAGCTCTGATGGGCTGAACAGTGGACTGGAAAGAGAGGTGAGCAAGAGAATGGATGTGAGTGAACCAGTTCACTGGGGAATCATGCATCCTAAGATGATGAGCTGACTAAAACAGAAATAGCCACTCCAGCTTGACTATCTTTACTTATGGTCTCTTAGTTTCCTGAAAGGACTCCGGAAGCTCATACACTCTTTCTACTCGTATACTGAGTGATAGTTATTGATTGAGACTTCCTAAACAAGCACGCTATGGCTGTTTTATGTAGAGGTTGAAAGCCAATGTTGGTTGTAAGCAGATTTTATGGTGCCCATTAATTAGCACTTCCAGGTGAAATCAACACATGTACATTTGGAGTCAGATAAACAATGAAGGCTTTTGTTTGTTTGTTTAGCCTGTGTGTGTCCTGTGTAATATCTGGACCACTCCTGAACTAGAAAGTTCAGCTGCTTCTTAAAAGTTCAAATGTAACGGGATTCCCTGTATTTTACTTCCTGAGACTGTCCTCATGCCTCTTCCTATCCACCCTGCCTCTTTGCAGCTCCTTCTAACAGTGGTCTCTTTCTCTACTTCATTAAGTTAGACTGACTATATGGTGTTTATTTCCCAACCCGTAAAACACAGCCAAAGAGATGCTGTGCAAACCAGGGCATGCAGTTGGGCTATCGAGTGGCTGCCATATTCACTCTCCTGAAAACTTGTAGCTATGTGTGTCCAAGACTGGGACTCAGTTGCCAAGCAGAGCCACATGGAAAGAGCAGGCCCTAGTCTGATTAAAGAGGCTGTTGCTGAACTAGGGCTCTTGGGGACCCTCAAATGAATGTGACTTTTCAAATGAACTAGGCAGCAGCTGCCAAATAAGCCAGCCAGCCAAAGCACAGAATGCCGGTAGAGATGCCACACTGGAGGTTTGATCTACTGTATTTTGGGGGGTCATTTTCTGCATATCAGTGGATAAGTGATAAAGTTCTATTCAGGGCAAGCATTTAGAAATGTAAGATTTCAGTACTTCTCATTAGGTACAGTCTGTCTCTGACGGGATAAGTAGACTAACAGGCTTTTGATGCAAAACAAAAGGCACATAAAACACTGGAAAACATAGTTATAGCAAAGGACCACGTTTGTATTGAGAGAACACAGGAAAATAACTAGAAATCAAGAATAAAAGTGAAGCGCCAGCCTGGAGGTTCTGGAGTACTGTGACTGGAACTCATAACCAGGTGACCGAAAAGAGCAATGGCTGGAAGGAGCCAGCTTATTCCTTCCTGTTCAGGCCTGCTCTTAAAATCTGCTAAGTCCTTTTGAAGACCTACAAACCATGGTCTGAAGACTGGCAAATTTTATCTGAAGCCAGTGCAAACAGGCCAGGCATTAATTCCACCCAGGTCCCACAGTGCCCTCCTCAGGTCTACCCTGGGAATCCTGAGGCTCAAAAAAACGGCACCTGCCTCCAGCCAGCCCTTCCTCCTCATACAGTAAGTACACTGCCCTTCTGCAGCCAAGACAGGAAGGCTAAGCTCCGTCCAGGTCAAAACCAGGATGGAAACTGAGTCGATGAAGCATCTAGCCCCATCTTTCCAAGGCTATTCACAAACACCTGTGAATCCATGTCTGTTTCTTAGGATGAGGAGGAATGGACAGATATTCTTAGGCAGCAAAGAGTTTAAATATGAGTAATAGAACTGACAGAACATAAATCCTGAGTTAACAGAGCAGAGACTCATGTCTATGATATGCCAGGTTTTAAACCAGCCATGGCTGAGTTGCTTTCCGATAGATAGTGTATCAGCTAGTTTTCTTGCTGCTGTGACAAATCTTCTGATGGAAACAACTTAGGATTTATTCAGGCACATGGTGTCAGAGCTTCTCACCCACCCCAGTGGGGAAAGAATCTAATTGGACATTTTTGTCGGGACCATCAACTCCCCAGTAATGATATGGAGACTTATTATTAATTATGAAAGTTCAGCTTAGCTTAGGCTTGTTTCTAACTAGCTCTTAAAACTTAAATTAACCCATATTTTTTAATCTACATTCTTCCACACCCTCACTCTTTACCTCATCTCCATTATGCCCATCCTGTTTATCCCATATCTGATTGGTGACACCACCTTCTTTTTCCCAGCCCAGAAATTCTGCCTAGCTATCGGCCATTCAGCTTTTTATTAAACCAATCAGAATGACACATCTCCACAGAGGTCAAAAAGATTATTCCACAACAAAAGAAACAGCCAGCCCTTGGAGACAGTGCCTGCTCATATTGCATGCTATAAACAGATAAGAGAGCTCAGGGTAATAACCAGGGGTGACTGAAACCTCAAAGGCCACCCCATTTACTTCTTCAGTAAGCTCCTAGCTCCTAGGGTCTCTACACAGAGAGAAACAAGAGTTTGAAACATGAGTATATGGAAGACATTTCAAATTCAGATTCAGACCATAATAGGTTGTAAGAATAATTATGCTTTGCCTTATACTATTCATAAACTAAGTTAAATAAATGAACATAATGTATTAATTAAACAAATGAATATAAAACTGATTATTCACATTGGGTATCTTAGTTAGGGTTACTATTGCTGTGATGAAACACCATGACCAAAAGCAAGCTGGAGAGGAAAGGGTTTATTTGGCTTATAGTTCTATACCTGTTCATCTTTGAAGGAAATCAGGACAGGAACTCAAACAGGGCAGGAATCTGGAGGCAGGACCTTATGCAGAGGCCATTGAGGGATACTGCTTACTGGCTTGCTCCTCATGGCTTTCTCAGCCTACTTTCTTGTAGAATCCAAGATCACCTGCCCAGGGGTAGGTAGCACTATCCACAATGGGCTGGGCACTCCCACGTTATTCACTAATTAAGAAAATGTCTTACAGGCTTACTACAACCTGGTCTTATGGAGACATTCTCTCATCTGAGGCTCTCTTCTTTCATGACTACAGCTTGTATCAAGTTGACAGAAAAACTAGCTAGCACACTGGGGAAAATCTGGGTTCTACAAAATGTTCTGTTGTATTTATAAAGTGAAACATTGCTGACCTTGGGCTTAGATCTATTATGATGCATAGAACAAAATTTACTACAATTATGTACAGACATGAATGACATTGTTGCAGGAATAATATTTTATGCCATAAATTGAGTGAACAAGTATTTCTACCACTAAACCCCATATTGGAGCTTTAATTTCAAGACAGCATCTGCCATATATAATTCATCCTATTGGTTTCAGTTGGATTTTATTTTCAGTTTTTAAATTTAATTTTGCATGTGCTATGATTTTGTGGTTTCAAAAGCTATATTTTCTGGTTTAATGTTTCCCCCATACTGTATTTAAGTATTTACCATTAAGTTAACACTACAAGATGTTAGAATATGTTTTTTCTAGTAAAAAGAGTCACTTGTAACTTAATCAGTCAGCACTTAGAGAATGTGTTAAACCAGTGTGGAAGTGTGGAGTTAATCCAATACTCGCAGCCCTTTCTGTTACGAGACACACAGTGGAAAGACAATAGAAAAATAGACAATAAATTCAGATTAAGAAAAATAGAAAAGGAAAGCCAAAAAAAAATATCGTAAGACAGTTCCATGTGAAACTGGAGTATGGTGTAATACCAGTACTAGGAAGACAGCCTACTCATGGAGAAGGGACCCTTTTGCTGGTCTTCTGCTCACCTGGACTCCCCTTTTCATGGTGTCAGGTGGTGCGTCATCTTTCACTTAAGAGACTAGGCAACTGTCTGGGACCACTTATGTGTCATCTCTGCCTGTTTCTGGGTTGTGTGTTCGAGCGATTGCGGCATGGCTGTAGGGACTAGCATCTCGTCATTAGGCTCTGCAGAGCTGTGTCCCTCTGAGGTCCCAGAGAAGAGCTCCTTCTGCGAGTCACATGTCACAAGCACTTGTCAGAGAGGATTGCTGTGGTTTGCATTTCAGGACCCTCACGTTTTGTTTCCAGGGTTGAGTCATCCGTCGTTGAGCAAAGAGATTCTCCCAAGGGATTTCTGAGCTGAATGAACCCTCCAGCCTGGGGTGCAGGTGGCTAAAAGCTGCAACAACACATGGGAGGAAAATCTACTTCATTCTAAAAAGCAGAGACCAAGGGTTTTGTCTGTTTAGCACTGACTGCTCTCCATCACTCGGGACCCTGCCCTCATCCACCTGGTCTCCACAATGGCAAAGGCTGTGCTTTTGTCATTTGGGGAAGTGTCCTAGCTGCCTGGGAAAGGCCATGTTGGACTTGACAAAGGAACCTGCCCACTTGTAGGATGGAGGAGAAGCTCTGTGATCGGAGGCTGAGAACAGCATTCTCAAGTGACCAGCTCTGTCTTGGTTAGACATAGATGTAGACGTGCTCTCCATTCTCTTCTATCCATGAGACTGGATGGCTGACAGAGACCTAGGAAGGAGAGGCTTGTTTCGTCTGTGGTTCAGGAGACACAGCATTCCATCAAAGCAGGAAAGGCACGGTGGCTAGCACAGTTGAACCCATGGCAGTCGGGACTTGCAGCAGCCATTCACACCAGACTAGAAGCAGAGAGTTTGGGCCAGAGGGGAGGCCATGTCATAACTTTCAGAGTCCCTACCTGGTGGCTTTCCTCTAAAAGCTCGTGCCTCATGAACTCAAAGTTCCACACCCTCCCCAAATAGCTTCATGAGCTAGGCAAGAAGTGCTTAAGGATGGAGCCATTTCACATCCAAACTATAGCAAGAACATTTTCACAATTTCGGAGTCAGATAAAACTTAGATCTTCCTTTTACTTCAGGAATTTTAATACAAGAAAATGTTAGTACATTTTGAATGGAGGAATGCGCTTGCTCCATTATCATCCACAAAAATTATCTCTGCTGGTTATTATATAGAAAACTGAGGAACCAGGCAGGAAGGTCAGGAGTTCAAAGCCAGCCTGAGCTCCACAGTGAGTTTGCTGCAGACCTGGGTGTCTCAGTCAGGCTTACTGTTGCTGTAATAGAACACCCGAGCAAAGCTTATGGGCTTGCTCCCCGGGGCTTGCTCAGCCTGCTTCCTTATAGAACCCAGGGGTGTCCCCATCCACAGTGGGCTAAGCCCTTCTCCACTGATAATTAAGAAAATGCCCTTGTCTACTTACACAGCCAGATTTCCTGGAGACATTTTCTCAATTGAAGCTCCCTCCTTTCAGATGACTACGGCTTGTGTCAAGTTGACATAAAACTAGCCGGGACACTGGGCTATAGAATAAGATGCCATGTCTCTAAAAATCAGCCTCCCCTCCAAAAAACAACCCTAAACTAACAAAACAAACTAAAACCAAAAGAAAAATGTACAGATGAATCGTGGAATGAGCTAATACTTGCTGTAGTCTTTGGGGAGAAGAAAGAAAGGAACATTCTAAGTTTCTCAATCGCTGGATAGGTACGACCTAGTCTTGCCTAAGGGGCTCAGAGGTCAGACAGTATGGGAACACACACACAGTACCACAGCTGGCAGATTCTCCATGCTTACATACCTCCTGCCTTTCCACACAACTGTTAATTATAACTCTGAAGAAAATCCTCCTCTTTAATTACTGAAATCTTAGCTATCCCTCGAGTTTCAGTTTAAATGCTTCCTCCTCCAGGAAACGGCAAGGCCCCCATCAGATAATGAACTCGCCCTCCCTGAACTCCTCTGCTCTTGCTTAATTTATGTGACGTTGTACATTGTTGGGTGCGGAGCTAGATTGTCTTACAGCACATGAATCTGGATTCCATTTGGCATTAGCCATTTGAAGGAGCGGTAGATGAGCTACAGAATGTTGATGAAATGAATCAGTCCACAGCGGGCGCTTTCACCCTGAAATTCAATTACTAAAGCACAGCTTTCTGTCCTTCTTAGAGTGGTTTATGAAAACCATTTTTCACAGACACCCCAATGTGTATTGCCGATGGTACCTCTGTGCATATTGAACTGAATTTAGCTTTAAGTGACATACTTGAAGTTTACATTAAATGTGACTGACTAGGATTTGATTAGACATTACTGTCTCTTTTTAACTGACATTCTTAAGGCAAATTTGAATAGACTAAAAACTGATTAAAATGACAGAAATTCATTAGACACAGGCAGTCAAATTTAAATAGTACTGTGCGCACTAAGAATCCTTTTCAAGTGTCAGTTGCAGTGATGTCCGTGGAGGTGAGCCTGTGCCCTGCTGAAAGGTACAATATAAAACAGTAGCTTTTAGAAGCCTATCCCAAGTGACACCATTGCACAAAACACAGTCTGCTCCATTTTGAGTGAGACTATTCCTGTATTTTCTCTGTGAAAAGAGTCACCACTTGTTCAGAAATAATCCGTGGGACCAACCAAGCACCCACTTCTCTTGAGACTAGATCTCTCACGGGGCCTGAAGCTAGGCCGGTGATCAGGAAGCCCTGTGGCTCTACTGTTTCTGCTCCACATGGTCCTGGGGTTACAGTTGTGTGCGGCTGTGCCTGGCTGTTTGCATGAGTGTTGGTAACCAAACCCAGGTCCAAATGCCCACGTGGCCCTCGTTCTTCCCCACTAAACCATCTCCCCAGTTAGAAAGATGCTTTTATAAGGTTTTAGTGCGATTTGTAGTACACTTTCTCTTTTTACATCTATTAATTTAAAAAGGGATGTTTTCATTTCTTACTCAGATCTACTAAAATCTATTTATTTAGCATAAGTAAGGTCTGAAGAAGTAGAAATCTGCCTTATAATTTCCGGTTATAACGCTTTTTACCATTCAACACTGAGATTTAGCACTGACTACAAATGTAGTGATACTCAGTGTAGCATGAATAGAAACAGGGGTGGACAGATGTTGAAGACAGCAGCCCAACACCCAGCTTCTCTGTCCCCCTCCCAATTATATCACGAAGAACATCAGGTGAGAAGTCTCATACTGATGCGTTGGTTTCCTCACTTCCTCCTCTGTCCTCAGAGACTTTTGAGTGTCAGAAAATGGTGTGATCAACGTTCCACTTGGTCCCCAGCAGAGTGAGACTGCCAGTGAACTTACTTCATGATTTGCTTTAAAATTGTGGTTATCGCTCATTTTATATTTATCTGGGCTTTGTAGATTATTGCATTTAGAGAAGGGATTAAGTATTTTTTTTCCTGCTTGCATCAGTGGTTTGTAAGGAGAATGCCTGCGTGGCCCTAGGCAGTAGATGATTTGCTTGGCATCTGGCCAGAGTAAGGCTCAGCCACTAGTATTGATTACTCATTAATACAGGGACCATTCAGCTTTTGGGTCGACTCAGATACCAGGAAATCAGTTATTCTGGCACATTTCAAACCTGGGAACAAATTTATGTAATTTTAGGCTCCTCTGCTGACTTACCTGCAAAGACCATTATATGAGATAATAAATTCAACAGGTGGACACCAGCTGATACTTTGTACAGTGTCACATTTTATTAGAGAGGATCTGGCATTTCCTCATGGAGACAGGACCAGCCCTTTGTGATCCAGGCATCAAAGATGCAGCTTTGTCTTTTGGGTATAAAAACTTTCCTCTCAATATTGCACATATCTAACAAGGAATATTTTCATGCTGACTCAAGTGTATGTATTGCCAGATAGCTTCAAACGCACAGCTAACATTAATAACAGAAGAAACGTTCTCTTTCCTTTGTTTGGGCTGTGGAAGATAAATGCAGCTCTAACCGAGAGACCCCTTCAGACAGTTAAGACAAGTACTGCCGAGGTTGGCCCCGGAGTGAGTGAAGAGGGGGCAGATGGAGGACCATGCCTGCCTTCAGCGTCCTGCACCTTCTCAAGAAGGACGAGCCAGCTCATTGGTTTCAGACATTCTAAGGTACAGCAGCACACCTGAACTACCCAAAACACAGTCACTGAGAGAGAGGAAGCAGGATAAGCTAAAGAAAAGGCTGACGGGAAAATAGACGAAGAGGATGCGGGTAAAACGTGCAGGAGGAAATAGCACAAGGGGAAACCGGGACTGCATGGGCGTGATTCCAGCGAGAAGACACCCAACTACCTTTAAAAAGACAAGGGAGGGGGAAGAGATGGGGAAGTCAGACAATTCAAAGATGACTTGTTTAAATTACTGTAATAAGAGACAGGGAGCTGGGACGTGGTGGAGTACACCTTTAGTCTCAGCACTCAGGAGGCAGAGGCAGGTGGATCTCTGTGAGTTTGAGGCCAATCTGGTCTATAAAGTAAGTTCCAGGACAGCCAGAACTGTTACACAGAGAAACCCTGTCTCAAAAAACCAAAGAGAGAGAGAGAGAGAGAGAGAGAGAGAGAGAGAGAGAGAGAGAGAGAGAGAGAGAGAGAGAGAAGTTAGTGTAGTTGGGGAAGGTATCAAAGTTGGTAAAGTGTTTGCCTTGTGAACATGAGGACCTGAGTTTCATCCCAAGAACACACAAGCCAGACTTGTAATTTCAGCACTGCAGAGGCTGAGATGGGAGAATCCCTGGGGGCTCCCTGGACTGGCATCCTAGCCTGTGTAGTCAGTACTACTGCTTATAGTGGGCGCTAAGTGAGAATGTAATTTTCAAACAAATCCTAGACCACTGTTTCTGATAGAGCCAGGGCTGCTTTCTAAGTGAGTGCTGAAGCGAGCATCATGACGGCATTTGCCAGAACTTCCCTCGTTCCGTAATCTCATGGGGTTACATTACTGCCTTGGTTCTGATGGATGATGAGTATCTGTGCTTTGCTTTGAAAGTTGGTTTGGTTCAAAACCTGCCTCTTAAGCCAGAATAATGCCCAGAGGGCAGAGTGACCATGCCGCCCCACTCTGAATAGACCTGTGCTTCTCTCTTATAAACGTGAGGGAAGGACACACCCAAGACTGCAAAAGTCAGTCCATTCTGATAATTTATAAACATGCAGATTGAGTGGATGCACCAGGGAAGATTGCTTCATGGAATGCTACTATTCCATGAAGTATGAGCAAAAAAAAAAAAAAGTCTGGTTAACCTGGGTAAAGTCTGGTTAACCTAGGTAAAGTCTTGTTAACTTGAGTAAAGTCTGGTTAACCTGGGTAAAGTATGGTTACAAAAAGAAACAGCTAACATCATAGACCCTGTGAAACAGGGAAACAGTTTTTGAGGGATCAGGAAAAGGACAAGGGGTTCCAAGATTCCTATTTAACATATGAATAGAATGTTGTAGGATGTGCAATAGATCATGGAGGGAAAGGAATATTAGAAAGTGAAGCCAGACTGCTTACAGGTGGCATGATTGCTTACCCAAAAAATGGCATGTGGTCTGCAAAAAAATGCTATAAGTAAATAAATGATAAAGTTCACACAAATTCTATATGCAAAGACCAACAGAATTTTGAACACATTCTAGAACTATTGTTTTGTGGTAGTACAGATTTGATGAGTCTCTTCTTGGCTTATTTTTATGTTTACACATTGCAGTGAGGTGAGCACACTATGTCAGGGACACAGACACAAACGAAGACGTTGTGCCTTCCCACAGTGCCAGAATTTATCTAATGACAACACATTCACAAAGCACAGTGGTTTTGTGTTGCGGTAGTGCCCGCGCTGCTACCACCACCTGATCACCATGTCCGAGCAAGGGGCTGTGGATTAAAAAACAGAGACAAGAGACAGCAGGTCATTCGCCCCAGCAGAATGCTGAATGCCGTTTATTGAACGAGAGAGGAAACCTTAAATACAGGTTTACAGCACAATGGGAGAACCCTGGAGGGCAGAAGTTTGCTATGATGTTCTACATTCTTTCATCTAAGCTGTTTACACCAAATGCAGGATACACAAACAAAGAAACTCCAGTGAGCATTCAGGAAGAAGGAAACCAGCAGGGAATCAGCATAGGGAGGACATCTGGTCAAGGTCAGCAAGCAAGGCAACAGCTACCCAAAATGGGGGGCCAGGGCCCTACAGTTTTGTTGACAGCAACTTGCCAAGTAGTTCTGTTCCAGTGGTTGGGGACTAGGGCAGCTGTTTCCAAGCTCTTAGTGTCTCACAGGAAAGGAAAAGAAGAATACCAAGGAAACTTAATTCAACGCAAAGCAAAGTACAGCTCAGGTATGCTGTCAAGAGTGACAGTGAACCACACAAATGGGGCAACTCAGGGGCCTTCCTTTTATGCAGGCTCAAGAGACAGGGGAGTTCTGTTGCTTAGGGAGATAGCATGGGAGGCTGTTTTGATTGACAGACTCGGATTATGTGTATATGCGTCCCTTCCCACAAGGCATTCAGTTTTAATGATATGTACTCTCAATGGTGCCTAAGCATGAGATCATAAGTATGGGACTCTCCCTAAAAGTTCACTCAGAGGACACAGTTTACCTTATTGTGCATGCACGCAAAACTGGTTCAGACTGGACTGGCCCATTGTCTGTAGTTCCTGGATATATTTCAAGATGTATTTGGGTGGAAATGGGCGTTGTCAAGAGGTTACCAATGGGAGTAACTTCTTTCTGTTGTTTAAAGCAGGTGTATGAGCAGCCTGGTACAGGGAGGCCTCCACGTTGCTAACAGGTTGCTAGATGCTTTGTTTAGAGAGGGATGTGTGCATAGTCCAAGTCAAGTGGAGTCCCATGTTGGTAAGTTATTCCCTGTGCATTCCTGCCTCAGTGCTACAGCCAAACAACTTCTTCTACTCCAATCTTAACTACTAATTAACTCTCAGATCACACCTTACACATAGTAAATCTCTCTCTGTCTCTCTGTCTCTGTCTCTCTCTATCTCTCTCTCTCTCTCTACACACACACACACACACACACACACACACACACACACACACACATTACAGAATAACAACAAAGGATTATGAGGTGTGTTAGTTACTTTTCTGTTGCTGTGATAAAACACCATGACCATGGCAACTTATAAAAGAAAAGGTATATTCGGGCTTACCATCCCAGAGGGCTAAGTGTCCATCAGTGTTGTGCAAAGTTGCAGGTATAGTGGCTGGAGGCGGAAGCTTAGGGCTTATTCTTGAACATTTAGGATGTCTGTAAGTTTTCATTTTCCCTTCTCAGACAATTACTTATTAAGAAATTTGGTCTGACACTTCACAAGAGAACAAGAGTTAGGAAAAACTTCTGCCTTGGACCCTATTCACAGTTGATTGGTCATTTCCAGTCATTTCCATGAATTTGATGTCTTTGTTTTACTTTAAAAAAAAGATCACTAAGAATTTTTTTTAAATTGATATTTGCATGTGTGTCTCTGTGTGGGGTTATCCATGTAGGCAATGCTAGGCTGGAGAAGACCAGGAGAGGCTAAAAGGTCCTAAGGGTAGAGTTGCAGGCAGGTGTGAACCACCCTATGCAGATGCTGGGAACTGAACTCGAAAAGAACAGTCTGCTCTCTTAACCACCATCTTCCAGCTTCATAATTTCTATTAATTATATTAAGGTGTGTTTATTCCATAACATGTAGCATTGGCACCTGTGAAAAGTGATCAACTTATCTGTCCCCGAGCTTATGACTTGAAAGTGAGTGTGAGTCTGCCCAGGTGGGAGTTCTCAGGGGCCAGCCTCAGCTACATAGTGAGCTCAAGGAAGAGAAGGTGAGAAAAAGATTGGATCATTAATAAAGGAAAGCTTAAAAGCCTTGAAAATTCGGCCCTCAGAAGATTTAGAGTGGCAAACGTCTTCAAGACTGTCAACTGGAGAAAAGATGGCCTCTGCTTGGCATTGTCCTAGTAGCAAATTCTCTGTAACAACTTTCCCTTTGCAGTGTGATTCCAAGCATATGCTTGCCAGAGATCCACTTCATCAGAGCTGTGGTTGCTGCCTGAAGACAGGTGGAGTCTTCCTGAGGAGCGCAAAGGATAACGGGGCAAACGAAAGATGCTCTGTGTGCCTATGGTGAGAGTCTGTGTGTACAGACGCCAGTGTGCCTAGGTTCATGTTCAAGTTAGACACGATGTCACCTGTTAGCAGACTCTGATACCAGTGTTTGGGATGATTCTGAAAATGGGAATTCACAATGAGGAGCTAGTCTTGTTGTTTCTGAAAAAAATGTCTGATAAAGCAACAAAAATTAAAAGTCTCTAGTTCTCCAAAGTAGCCAAAGAACACAACTAACAATAGTCTCAAATTCACAAGAAAATATCACTTACAATAAAGTGACTAAGTATTTAGGAAAAAAAACCTTGGGTATTATTTACCTTACTTCTTATACCAAATATTTCAATGTTTTTTTCAAAACCTATAAAAATTGCAGGGAAAAAAAAACCAGCCCAACTTCATATATAATTTTTTGTGCAAGCACTTTTCATAAATGCTATAAGCCCCAAATTCGTAAGGTACCTTGAGAAGCCAAGCCGGCCACCCTTCCAATGAAATTGGTCTGAGTAAAAGAATGTCAGCAATCAAACTGACATGTTTTGGGGTAAAATTGTAATAAGGTTAATCCTGAGATTCGAGAGAGAAAAACTAGTTCCACAATTTCGAGGCAAATTTGAAGCAAACTTTAATGAAAAACTTGATCAGGTTGATGGACTCTGACCAGGTCCACCCCTGGGTTCCCAGGAAATGGTCCTGAGTCACATTTTGCAGGAATGTAAAAAAGGCAAAACCCAGAATTCATTGCATTTCCCATTGGGTCCAATTAGGGACTAATATAAATCCTGATGTATTTCCTGCCCACTTCCCTCCCTCCCACCCACGTGTGATCAAGTATGTCCGGTGCTGATGGGTCAAACAAACTTGTTTAGGGGAGTGAAAACATGGGCCTTGTTATTTTCAAGAACTAGGACTCTTAGCATTCCAGGAACTAATCTTGTCCTTGGGCAAGCGGGGCTTACAAGTTAACTTTGGCTCTTACAATAACCGGGGCAGGAAAACCAATCCAGCTAATTTCTTTGACTTGTAATGAGCTCAAATAAATATTATAGTCAAAATTAGACTATTTAAACAAGCAAAGAATTGGGGGTATATACCCCACAGGATAACCATGGGCCGTGGGAGATGAAGAAGGCTCCCCAAAATGCCGGTGAGTTTGCCTTTACTCTTCATACCAAGAATTTCACTCTTGCCCATCAGAGTGCAAGTTTCTACTTCTTATTTTTGTTGCTGGCTATAAAGGACAGAAGGATAGGAAACACATGCTATGTCTCTGTTTCTAATTAAACTTTCATCCAACAGCAACGATTGTAATTTGTTTCATTATCTAAGCCTTGCCCCAAGCTTCCTCAGTTTCTCAAATAATGTCTTGTCAGCAAATGAACAAGGAAAATGTTTTGTTCACAGGGACTGGTGACTGATCAGGACTTTAGTGCTCTTGTGTGAAGAGTCTAAGTTGTTCCCTTTCTCAAAGATTCCATCCCAGGTTCCCCTGCTCTGCCCCTCACGGTCCATCTTTGAAGTTCCTGAGTATGAGGTCATACTCAGAAAGAGTCAGTCACTGCTCCTTAGGAGATTCTGTGTAGCCCGCATGTTTATGAAAACATCGGTTATTATTTTTCTCTTCATTTTTCACCCAGGAAAAGAGGTATGATGCTGTTTACTCATGCATTTAAATTGCCATTAACCACCACCACCAACAGAAATTATGAAACCACTTAAATTGTGGAATTAGACTCCAGTCTCAGCAATGGCTGCTTCAGTTTCTTTCTTTTCTTTTAATACTTACTTTTTTTATTTGAGACAGGGTTCCACTCTTCACTTCAGGCTGGCCTTGAACTGGTGGCAACCCTATCTCAGGCGAGCCACCACCCCTATTCAACTGCATGGACATCTTCTGTGTCATATCTTAGAGAGCTTTCAAGATGGACTTTTGGAGACTCACTCTTTTAAAAAGAAATCCTGTACCTACCCTCTTACAGGGTTTCTAACAACTATGTTTAAATCTTGTTCTTAATAAATTTCAACATTTTCCAAAACAACTTACAGGCATCTGGAACATTTAAGGCACTTCGGGTTCTCATAGTGAGTGGTGCATTGGTCTGGAAACTCCCAGCACCCTGCTGTGAGAAGGAATCCTCACAGAGATGAATGCTAATGTATTCTGACACTTGAGTGTCCCTTTGGAGGGGACTGCAGGTGGAAAAACTGTTTGGACCACCCTTCAGTCTAGCCCTGGATGAAGCACACGGTTCGTATTTTTTTTTTTTTTTTTTTTTTTTTTTTTTTACGCATTCACTGTACAGCGTGCTTTAGTGGAGCTGTTTTCATTGCCGTCTAACAACTCCACCACACATTAGAAGCTGAAAATACACACACCTCCTCCTGTGGCATCTGCAGGAGACTGTACCCAGGGCCTTTGTGACACCTAAACCTGTATAGGTTCAGGTTCCTTCTGGAAAATGTGATAGAATTTTCCTGTTACCTGCACACAGCTCTCCATAGAGCAACTGTCATCTCTAGATGACTTACCACACCTCATGCATTTACCTAGCTGTCTAGAATTTTGAAAAATGACATCATCAGTACCGACACATCTCACAGCTGTTCACGTGGTTCTCATCACCACAATTGCAGAGCATTAGAAAGGAAAAGAGCCAGGAAACTGGACTTAGGAGTTGAGTGTCCGTTGTTTAAAGGGTTTTAGACATGGGGCTTAGGAAAATGAATTAGTTAAGGTAGATCTTTTTGAAAGTGGCTTCTAAAAGACATCCCAGAGAGATCGCACACTCTTTGCATCCTGTGCCCACACAGCAAAGACAACCTTCTAATGAACCAGGAAGTGAAACTCAGGAGACACAGACTCTGTCAGTACAATGGTCTTAGACGTCATGCTCTCCAGAACTCTGAGAGATAGTTTCTGTTTACAGGCTGAAAAAATGTTTTTCTTTATACTAGAGTTAGTATACTATACTGACTTGGTGGTTATTTTCTTCTCTCTCTGTCTCTCTGTCTCCCCCCCCCCC
>CABHPQ010151482.1:486-22053 GCA_902168405.1 Peromyscus aztecus
CCACCAAGAGACCCAGCAAAACCATTCATACAAAATTCTTGAGAATATAAGACAATGGAAGAACACATAAGTCCCTCCCCTCCCTCTTCTTTCTCTCATTTTTTTCCCTCTGAGATGGGGTCTTGCTATGTCCCTAGTTAAACTCCTAAGCTCAAACAACCCTTCTGCCTAAGGCTGCTGGGTAGCTGGGGCTCCAGGCCTGCACCCTGCACCTGGCCGCACAGAAGCCTTTTAAAATTACTCTTTAGAGCAGCTGTTTCCAAACTTCCTAATGCTGAGACCCTTTAATACAGTTCCTCATGGTGTGGTGACCCCCAACAGTAAAATTGTTTTGTTGCCAGTTTATAAATTTAATTTTTCTACTGTTATGAATTGTAATGGAAATATCTGATATGCAGGATATCTGATGTGTGACCCCTCCTAAAGGGGTCTCAACCCACGGTTTGAGAACCACTGCTAAAACAATAATAATTACAAGATAGCTAGGAAAGATATCTTTTGTTATTTTTGTTTTGTTTTGTTTTGTTTTGTTTTGTTTTGTTTTGTTTTGAGACAGAGTTTCTCTGTGTAGCCCTGGATGTCCTGGAACTACCTCTGTAGACCAGGCTGGCCTCAAACTCACAGAGATCAGCCTGACTCTGCCTCCAAGTGCTGGGATTAAAGACGTGTACCACCACCGCTCCATACCTTTGTTTTTAAAAATCAAAAAACTGGTCTGAGACCATAGCTCAGTGAGATGCTAGAGTGCTTGTCTAGCATACACAAGGCCCTAGGTTTACTCTCAAGTAGCAGCCAATCAATCAATATAGTCAGTATACATAATACATACTTTTCTGGGCATGGTGGCACAAGCTTGTAATCTTAGCATTTGGGAAGCAGAGGCAGGAAGATTAGGAGTTGAAGGCCGTTCTTGGCTTTGTTGTGAGTTTGAGGCGAGCCTGGGCTACATAAGACCCTGTCTCAGAACAACAAAATTCTCCAGAAAAGCTCGGTTCCATGCAATTAAAGGTCGGCTGTAGGGCACACACCAGTGAACAAAGATGGCATTATTCAGACTCCTTCCTATTCTAAAACACAGGGGCCTTCCTCCTAGGAGTTTTGTAACTTAAAAGACCCAGAAGATAGGGATGTTTTACAGGAATAATGCTTTGGTATGGTGCTTTGGGCTGTAGAGGAAGCTGTTTCGGGAAGGGACGGCTTTTCTGAAGCTGCTTGCTCCTCTGGGAGTTTGAGGTGAGCTGATGAGGGTCTATCTCGGAGTAAGAATCAGTTGGGGGAGATTTTGCAAAGAAAAGACTAAAGGATGTGGGGGGTTTCCGAACATGGGAAAAGAGGAAGAGGGGCCAGGGAAGATGCCAAAATGTGAGCTTAGATGAAAGAATTCAAGCTTGGAGCTGGTTATGATTATGGGAAAAGGATAACAAAGTCTTTAGAAGAAAAAACTCCAAATAAAGATGCTGAGTCATATTTGGGGAATCAAGATTGCAGCTCAGAAAAGGAATCTGTCAGGCTGTGGACTCAGCAATCACTGAGCTAGGGGTGCTGTGGTGGTGGCCATGGCAGGAGGTGGATAGGGACAGAGAATAGACGGTGAGCTGGAAGAAGGCCGAAGACGAGTTCTTGAATAGAGTTATGTTCACGGCTACCAGAATAAAAGAGACACCGACAAAGGAGGAGATGAGTTGATAGATGATAGATAGATAGATAGATAGATAGATAGATAGATAGATAGATAGATGATAGATGATAGATGATAGATAGATAGATGATAGATAGATGATAGATAGATAGATAGATAGATAGATAGATAGATAGATAGATAGACAGATGATAGATGGATGATGGATGATAGATAAATAGATAGATGATAGATAGATGATAGACAGACAGACAGATAGATGATAGATAGATAGATAGATAGATAGATAGATAGATAGATAGGTAGGTAGATAGGTAGATATGGGGGGAGGGGATAGGGCTCCAAGTCTGACGAAGCACCATCCTTCCAAAGAATGTAAAACTTATCAACAGACAGATGATTGCAGAATGTCACAGAAAGAGAGAGCTATTGGAGTTGATGAGAGCCTCGAGCCTGCTCTGAATTGAGTGATATATTAGTTCTTTTCTCTTTGCTCTGAAAAAACAGCCAGACAGGAACAACATGAAGAAGATAATGTTTATTTTGACTGTGAGGGTGTCATCCCCCAGAGCAGAGGAGGATGCTGGGAGGAGCTTGAAGTAGCTGCTCACATTGAGTCTGCAGTCAGGAAGCAGAGGCTGATGAACACTCAGTGTTCTTTCTACTTTAGATTCATTCGGATCCCCTTACTGATGGTGCTGCCCACATTCAGTGTGGGTCTTCTCTCTTTACTTAAAACTTTCTGGGAACCCCCTCAGAGATGTGGCTAGAGGTATGTTTTGTTGATGATTCCAAATCTAGTCAATTTGACAATAAATATTAACCATGACATGTAGTTGTTTTTTGAGGGGGTCAAATTGATGGGCTATGAATGGGGTGAAGTGTGGATAAAATAGGCATGCGTCACTCCATCTCCTATGCTCACAGTGAGGAGGGTGTTACCAGCCAATGACCAGGGCAAAGAGTTGGGATACTTCTCTCTTTCTTTGCTGTTGCAAGTTCTCAGCTTCCATTTTCTTACAAATTGCATAGGCATGGGGGCAAATAAGATTGTGTGTGTGTGTGTGTGTGTGTGTGTGTGTGTGTGTGTGTGTGTGTGTAATTAAGGTACAATTGTATACAGAGGAATGTGCACAGATCACACACGTGTGCAACCTAATGGATTTTGTACAATGTATGTTGTGCAATGTTGTCCCAACCCTGATACAGAAAATTTCCAGTGTTCTAAAAACCTCATTCTGCTTGCCAAACTGGTCTGCACTGCTGTCCCAGCTTCTCAGGAGGCTGAGACAGGAGAATCACTTTGAGCCCAGGAGTTTGAGACTAGTCTGGGCAAAACAGAGAGACCCTGCCTCAATAAATGAACTATTAAACAGAATAAGATAAGATAAAGTGCCTCCTCTAGTGCTGTGATTGTGTAGAACTATCTGGTCAGATTCCAGAGCGAGCCATGGTGAGGAGAAGGAAGGCGGGGTGTGTGTGTGGGGTGGAGAGGGTGTGGGTGTGTGGGGAGGGTGGGGGGTAAGGGGGGATGGGCAGGCGCTTGGGAACAGCCGGGAGAAAACTGAGTTGTCCTCCTGGATAACCTCAGTACTGACAGCCTGGGCTTCAAAGTTTTGGCTGCTCCTAGGAAGCCGGGTTTCATGATGACAGCTTGATAGCACAAAGCAGACACAGGCCACTACCTGGCTTTGGATCTTGATTCTACTGCGGATTGCCTCTGTGACTTTTTACAGCTTAGTTTGTGTGGCTCTGCTTACTTGAATTCTTTTCACAGTTACAACTGTTCATTTATTAAAATAGCAATTTTACCACTTTGTCACACGAGGATTAAATTAACAATGAATTCTAATCAAATATCAATCACTATGGCAAATACTGAAAGCACTTTTAAAAAATTCTTCTCTCATCCCAACCACAGCTTCCCCCCCTTCCCTCCTCCCAGTCCCTAGATCCACTCCCCCCCCACTGGAAAGCACTTATCCCCCCTCCCAGTCTCCCTGTGCTCTCCCCCCTTGCTCTCTCTCTCTCTGTGTGCCAGGGGTTGAGCACAGGGATTCCTGCATGCTGGACACCAAGTACTCTACCACTGAGCTACATCCCCGGACATTATACCACTGAGACACATCCCCAGCCATTTATTTACTTATTTTTATTTGTTCAGTTTTCAGATACAGGGCTTCACTACATAGTTCATGTTGGCCTTGAACTGATCCTCCTGCCTCAGCTTCCCATGGGCTAGGATTACAAATGTGTGTCACTATGTTCTCCAGCTGGTCTCTGGACAAGATGATGGAGAAGATGGACTGAGCCACTGAGACTGTCTGGCAAATAATCCCTCCTTTTAAGCCTTCAGTGGGAACACTAGATGCCATTGTCAGACCAATCAGGTGTGGATTTAGGCATAGATCATGTTGATTCTTCGAGTCCCCATTATTGGCTAATCTACATTGCTTATAAAGGAGCCAGAGTTTTCTGCGATCTTTCTATCCTTCAATGAGACCCATACTCTTTTCAGAGTTCAGTTTCTCCATGGCGTCTCTATTTTATCCTCTCCTTGGTCCTGGTACACCGGAAAGGCCAGTCCTCGCTCTGGTGGTGGAGGCTTTATCAGGACTTTCCCACCACACTCACTGGGTCATTGGAAATTCTTGCTCACCATACAAGCCAGCCAGCATGCAAGGAATTTACCCGGGGACTGAAAACGGAATGTGTGTGACCCTCAGCTGCTCTCAGGGCTTGCCTCTTCCTTCTCCCCATCCTGAATTCACCTCTGGAGCTGGACCAGTTCTCCACAATCGAAGTCGGGGTGACAGCAAGGTGTGATGGATGGATAAAGAGCCGCGGAGAGGCACGGCGCTTGGTCAGGAACCCAAGGCTGTGTTTATGAGAAGGAAGAGGCTGTTTCCTGGAGCAAGCACAACGCTGCTCTAAAAAAGGCAGGGGAAATACATCATGCAAGGGAGCATAACCCTGGGAGGGCCGCTGGGAATCCCAGTACCGGAGAAGCCCCGCAGGTCAAGGTGTCTCTGACAAGGCCTTTTTTATAGGCCATTTGCGTGAGGCTTCGCTGCTGTTCTCTGCAGTACTGACAGCCGCTCAAGGTCTCAGGAGGACCTGGAAAGCTAATCTTAGCTGTCGCTTTCCAGGCCTTCCCAATTGGTCCTGCTGATGCATTTAGAAAAGAAATGAACTCTATTGTTTTAAAAACTGCAAAAACAACAGTTTTGGATGTTGGCTCTTGCATCATTGCAAATGGACTGAAACCATCAACTCTTTCCCTTACCTCCAAACTCAGGGCAAAAGAAAATTTTACCGACTTTTCCCAGTGGTCAAAGAGAAACCAGAACGGGTTTCCCTCAGTATCTGTGGCCCCAACTCCCCAGTACTGGGGATCAGACCCAGGGCCTCAAGAATGTTTGGCAGGCACTCCACCATTGACCTACAGCCCCTACCGTTTTTGCTTTGAGACACCTCCTTACCAAATTTCTTAGGCTGGCATTGAAGTTACTCTGTAGCCAGGCCACCCTTGACCTCACAGTCCCCCAGCCCCAGTGTTTCAAGTGCTGAGGTTACTGGGCTGTGCCTCCACATCAAGCTTCCCTTAATGTTTCTGTTCATCCCTGATGATTCTTGTTCCTCTGATGTCCTTGAAGGTCCGCTGTATTATAAAGGGGACTCCAGATAAAAGGAGCAGTCAGCCGGTGTAACAGATGACCATAAGCTCAGTAGTTTGACACAGTTGAGATTTATTCTCTTATGGTTCTGGAAGTGCAAAGTCCAGAACCTTGTGGGGTTGAAATCCTGGTGCTGGCAAGGCTAGACTTTTCCGGAAGGATGCAGGACCAGGGGTAGGGGTCTGATTATTGTCTTTTCCAGCTTCTGGTGGCTGCTAGCATTTCTGGGGCTTATAAACTCTCATTTTCAAAGCCTGCAACATACTATGGTCTCTCTGAGTCTGCTTCCCCCAGTGTCTATCATGTGGCTACTGTCCTTTTTATAGTTCATTCCCCTCTATCTTCTGCAGACGAATTTCTAAGCAGTCTTATTAAATAAGAAACACAGAGCCAAACACAGAGGCAATAGCCAAAGAGATCAGAGAACCAGCGAAGAACCACAACTACCTTAGCTTACCACCTCATCACTGTTGCTTCCCCAGAGAGAGCTTCTTCCCATCTAACCTGTGTTTTTATTGCCTTCCTGTTCTGCTTTCTCATTGGCTTTAAGCCCAGCCACATGACTACCTCGTCACTGCCTGTCTATACAGACCTCCAGGTCTCTATGGTTGGTACTGGGATTAAAGGCTCATGTCACCACGCTTGGCTGCGTCCTTGAACACACAGAGACTCTGCCTGCCATGTGATCGGATTAAGGGCGTGGGCTACCACCGCCTGACTTCTGTTTATGGCTTGCTGACCTCTGATCTCCAGGCAAACTGTATTTATTAACATACAAATAAAATATCACATTTCAGCACAAGTATCACCACAATCTTCCTTTAATAAGACACTTGTCGTTAATTTAGGCTTAGCTAGTAATTGAAGTGAACATCCTCATCTTGAGGTCCTGCAAAGTCTCCTTTGCCGTAGAAAACAATATCCATAGGCTCCAGAAGTAGGGTCTACACATCTTTGAGGACTGCAATGTTTAATTATATATATCAACTTAACTGGACCAAGTGCCCACCAGGTAGCTGGTAAAACATTATTTCTGGATGTGCCTGTGATGAGACTGACATTTCAGTCAGGAGGCTGAATGAAGATCCACACTCATCAATGATCCCATCGGCTGGGTTTCTGAGTAGAGCAGAAGGTGGAGGAAGGGCAAGTTGGTCTCTTTATTGGAGCTCTGACCTTCTTTCCTGGCCTTGGGCTTGGGACATAGAACATTGGACATCAGCACTTCTGGACCAGACCTTAGGGCTCCGATTGGCATAGTCACCATTTGCCCTTCGGTTCAGACTTGGACAGATCATATCACAGGCTTTCCTGGTTCTGTAGACAGCAGACTGTAGGGCTTAGCCATATAATTATACAAGGCAGTTCCTATAACAAATCATCTTATGTATGCATGCATGCATGCATCCATCTGTCCATCTATCCACCTATCCATCCATCCATCCGTCTATTGGTTCTGTATGTCTGGAGAACTTAAGCTGACACAGTGGTCATTAATTAGTCTGCCACACACCCTCAAGTGTGGTACAAATGTATTAGGTACTCCCCGTCTACTAAATTCTGTGTTAAAAGCTGTAATACAGCTGTCCCGTTAAGTCTCCAGCCCAGTAACAGGCTTTACTCCTAGTTTACAGCCAATAACAGATAACCTCCATTTAATTCTTAGTCTGTACTAACTTCTCATCTTGACCTTTAGACATAGTAACTCTTTAGCTTTTAGAGCATCCTGAAAGGGAAGTGTTGTTATCTCTACTCGGAAGCTGGAGAAACTGAGGCATAGACAGGTTAAGCAAATTGTCCTAAATCTAGCAAGAAGCAAATTTGAGATGTGAACCTAAGTGCCTAACTAGTGAACTCTGCACCAGTAAAGCTGTGTTCTTCCTACTTCCTAGCAGAGCGTTTACCTGGGTCTTGTTACCTTTATTCTACAGAGAAAGTGGAAGTGGTATTTTGGTCTGAAGGTCATCTAGAAAGTCAGTTGGCTAAATATTAGTTTTGTTTCTCATTGCCCGACCATACTCTTCTATATATTCAAAGGCCTTTGGAAGGGAAGGGATTGGAAGGCCAGCAAGTCACTAATAGTGCTGTCTGGACAGGCTGACTGGGTGGTTTTCGTTAGAATAAAAGGGGGAGTGTCAGAGTTAGGACAGAGAAATGCTGGGACGCCAGCATCAGAACTCACGAAGGAGATGGGGGACTATGAAATTAAACAAGCCCAATTCTGCTCTGTGAGGAAGAGGTGGATGGGAGAAGGGAAAAGGGAGAGAAAGGGAGTGAGGAGAACTTGGGGAAGAAAGCAGGCCTAGGGGATGGGAGAGGAGGCTTGACAAACCAAGACGAGTATTTTGAACTACAAAATTCAAGTGTGCTTCAAGGAAACCAGGCTAACAGTGTGGCAAGAAATGAGCAGCGGGCACTGGAGCGGGCGCTTGACGGAGAAGCAAGGGGAAGAGACACTGGGACAGGAACTTACTCCATGAGATTTTTCAGTTCCATAAAACCCCAACTCTCATGACCTAGCAGTTCAGGAAGCAGTCATTCAACTGCTATTGCTCAGGACTTTTTAAAAAAATCATATTTTCAACCGGGCAGTGGTGGCGCACGCCTTTAATCCCAGCACTTGGAAGGTAGAGACAGGAGAATCTCTGTGAGTTTGAGGCCAGCCTGTTCTACAGAGTGAGTTCCAGGACAGCTAGGGCTACACAGAGAAACCTTGTCTCAGAACTCCCCCACTCCCCCAAAATTATATTTTCCTTATGTTTATGGGTGTTTTGCCTGTACATATGTCTATGTATCACTTGTATACTTGGTGTCCACAGAGGCCAGGAGAGGGGGTTAGATCCCCTGGAACTGCAGTTACAGAGGGTTGTGAGCTGCCATATGGGTGTTGGGAATTGAACTTGGGTCCTCTGAAAGAGCCAGCCAGTGCTCTTAACCGCTGAGCCGTCTCTCCAGACCCCAGCCAGTGTTTTTAACTGTTGAGTCATCTCTCTGGCCCCTCTAGCCCACACTCTACACTGGCATATTCCTAACCAACCTTGTTCATTGTTTATCTGGCCACTGGAGACAAACTCTGAAGCCCCTGAAGTTGGAAACTTTGGAGTGCGCTCTTCTGCCATGTGATAGAGGTTGCTTATTTTCCAGAATGAAAGCTCTTAAGCTAAGGACACTATAATCATCTTAGTAATGTTAGAGGGCCACACACCTGACCTTTTAGCCTCACTTGTCCACTGTGTTCCCCACCAAAAGGTCCACATCTCTTGAATTTGGCTGCACAAATTATAGGGTCAGACCATTTCTGTTTTGTTCTCCACCCTTGACTCTCCCACAGGCTGGAGGGCGGGTTGGTCTCCGTGACTATCGATAGGTGGGTGAGATTAGAACTGCCTTCATGTGGATGTGGGCTGTGTGGCAGAGAAGGTGGTTTGGACCAAGGCTCACTAGGGGCTGAGTGGACTGAGGATCACTGTCACGTCAGATGATTCTGTCCCCAGTGATCATCTATCAAAGCTAGAAGAGAGTGTGGAGCCCTCATAACTATTTCCCAAGTGTTTGCATTTTGCTAGATGCTTGTGAAACATACATCTAATGTCATAGCTCCTTGAATGAAGTATCTGCAGTTCAGCACCTTTTTATCTGGAGTTAAGGGAACTACGGGCAGATTGTCACATACTGCTTTCGGATGACAAAGCCAAGACTGAAAATGAGGTTGGACACCGATTCCCAGGCATTCCCTACTTCCCTCCTATGGCCTCCTCCTCCTTCTAACTCAGCGGCTCTCAACTCTCCTAATGCCGCGACCCTTTCATACGGTTCCTCGTGCTGAGGTGACCCCCAACCAGAAAATTATTTTCTTTGCTATTTCATAACTGTAATTTTGCTACTGTTGTGAATCATAAGGTTAATATCTGATATGCAGATGGTCTTAGGTGACCCCTGTGAAAGGGCCATGCCACCCTGAGGGGGGTCTGGAACCACGGGTTGAGAACTACTGTCCTAACTGGTTCTGATCTGCTTTCACCTCCCACAGTGATCCATCTCAGACCACTGCTCCCCAGAGGCCTACTTCACTGTAGTCCTCTGAGTTTGGCTGTCTGTTGACTCTCCCGTTTCCAAGGCTGGAGCAGTTCATTCCATATTGACAAGGGAGTTTCCCACCTTTATTGCTATTACAATCCTTCAAGGGCTTCATTGCTTCTACAGTACTAGATTTATAACAAGTTAAATCATTGCTTAGGTGGATAATTTTTTAAAAAAATGCATGCTGTATGAATCTGCCTATATACAATTCTTAAAAGGGAAATTGCATTTTTAGGAAATTCTAGAACATTTCAGGAAAGGGAAGTATATCGACAGTTGTCTAATGTCAAAGGTAGAAATTCACTGCAAAGGACCACACTTGAACTTCTGGAGTGAAGGAAGCAACAGCCTGTCTCTTGAACGTGGTGATGGTTGCACGGTACATACATTTACCAAACTAATCACATAAAATGTATGTGTTTTATTCTCTATAGATTACACATCAATAAGGTAACTTTTTTTCTTTGAGAAGGGACCTTTGAAATAGTTTTGCTATTTTTTTAAAAATTCATCTTTTTTTGTTTTTGTTTTTTCAAGACAGGGTTTCTCTGTGTAGCTTTGCACCTTTCCTGGAACTCACTCTGTAGCCCAGGCTGGCTTCGAACTCACAGAGATCCACCTGGCTCTGCCTCCGAGTGCTGGGATTAAAGGTGTGTGCCACCACCGCCCAGCTAGTTTTGCTATTTTGCAATGAGACAAACATGACCAGATGAATTTGGAGGCAGGATTTCAAATGTGAAGTCTAGTATGAGTGCTTCTATCCAGAGAGCAAGGGAGATGGGTGGGCGGGTTGACTCTCTTCATGTCTATGTGCCTGTCAGGATGGAGCATTTTGTTGCAATGATTCTAGGGTTTAAAGGTAGAGTTTGTTTGCTTGCTTGCTTGCTTGCTAGCAGGGGAACGGTGGCACTGGGGACAGACAACAACAGTCTTAAAGCCAAATCCCCCCGGCCCGGGACTCAATTTATAAAGCTCTGCTCTTGCCCTGGAGAGTGACTCACAGCCGTGTCTTTAGAGGGGTGTGCACCTATGGATGTGTGTATTCTACTGTGCTGATCTAAAGACTTTTCAATACAATCTTTGTTATATTTGATCCCGGTATGAGCCGAGTTGAAAACTTAACCATCCCATGTGAAATCCTCTCTACTGTTCGTTTTTGGTTTGATTAGGGGTTAAAGGACAGAGACTGAATTCTATCACTGTCTAACTTCTTCTGGGGTATTTGATAGGGCATTTTCCTGGTATGTTGACTTCTTATGAGCCTGGCTGTAATACTGGCCCACTCCATGTCTGAATATGGTGGGCAGCTTCTTGCGCATGTGTGTTTGCACACTCCTGTGTGTGTTTACAGTTGGTGGCCACACCCACTCTTCTTTCCGTTCATTTGGAAGTGTTTGAAACTCCAGAAAACAAAAAGCTATGCTAGACTTTACAGTAGTGCATATGAAATAGTTCCCGAGGTTGCCAGATAAACACTTAGGGGTCATTTATTACCTTCTCCTTTCCTAACTTCCAATTACAATTGCAATATCACTTACTTGCTTGGTGTCCAAAACCAGTCGCCCCCACAGAAGCACCCCAGAGCTAGCAGAAACATCCCAGAGGGTCCAAGCAATACCTGGTTCGATGAAGTTACCCACTTTCTCTTCAGCCTTGCCCCAGCCTCGGGGTGACGGACATTCCATTTGGGGGAGTGAATCACACGGAACTTAATCCTAGTAATACCTCAGATTTGCTGGGCACTTTATTCATTTCATGGTACTTTCACACGAATTATCCTCATAACCACCCGAGAAGTGTATTGGACAGATTTTAACCCAGCTTTACTGTTGAAAAACCCAGGCTCAGAAGACATGAGATTTGCCGAAGGTCGTGTGGTGAGTCAGCAGCAGAATTGGGAAAAAGACCAACAGCCATGGATGATTAACCAGACAAGGATAGAATAGAAATCCTTTAAAACGACCACAAAAGGATTAATCAGGCAAATATATGAGCAGGCAGCCACAGTTTATTGAGTACCTACTGTGTGCCAAGCATTATGAGATACTTCATGTATATCATATTCAAGGTCCTCAAACTGTGTCGGATCATGATTATATGGGAAAAATAACTTTTTAAAGTTACATCTTTTTTGAGATTATAATCTAATTACATCATTTCCCTCTTCCCTTTCCTCCCTCTAAACCCTCCTATATACCCTCCTTGCTCTCTTTTGAAGTCTTGGCCTCTATATTACAGAGCCTGAGGCCTCCTGGGCTTTCCCCATCCAGGTTAGCATGTCTATTGCTGTGTCCTCGTTCAGCTCAAGTTTAGGCAGTCATGTTGGGGAGACTGTATGGATGTGACTTCTGACATTCCAAGAGACACAATCTCACAGCAAACTCTGTCCCTGTTCCTCTCTCTCTCTCTCTCTCTCTCTCTTTTTTTTTTCACATATATTTGTGTATGTGTTTTGAGAAAGGGCCTCAGGTAGCCCAGGTTGGCTTTGAACTTACTGTGTAGCCAAGGATGATCTTTCTTTTCTTTTTTTTTTTTTAACTTTATTTAATGTGCATTAGTGTGAAGGTGTCAGATCCCCTGGAAATGGAATTACAGACAGTTGTGAACTGCCATGTGGGTGCTGGGAATTGAACCCGGGTCCTCCAGAAGAGCAGCCAGTGCTCTTAACCGCTGGGCCATTTCTCCAGCCCCATGTTCCTCTGACTCTTACAGTCTTTCTGCTTCCTCTTCCCAATGATCTCTGAGCCTTAGCTGTGGGAGTTGTACTTTAGATGATAAATGACTTTTATCAGCATATTTACAAGGAAAAACCTAAGACTCCCCAAAGATGAGTAACTTATTCAAAGTACTAAAAGGAAATACACTCATCACCCCTTGTATTTTTCTTATTTATTTGACAAAAGAATATATATTTATATGCACACAATGTAGAATGCTTAAATAGAGCTAACTAATGTATCCACTTCCTCATATACTTGTTTTTAGGAGAACATTTTTATTATTATAATTGTTATTATTATTATTACATATTAATTGTACAGATTAATGGGCTTCACTGTGATATTTCCATACATGCAAATATCATGCATTGATCATCTCCATCCATCCTTTTTTTTATAACTCCACTCTCTTCCTTTCCTTTTTAGAAAGGTACTTTTTTTAGACTCTAGAAATCCTTTTACTTACTTTCAGACCCGCCTGTTCTATTTTATCTAGTTAATTTTTTGTGATTGGCTCTCATGTAGCCGAGGCTGGCTTTGAACTCACTCAATAGCCAAGGATGATCTTGAACTCCCGATCCTCTTGCCTTCACCTTCCAAGTGCTGAGATTGCAGACACATGCCACCGTGCCAGGCTTCTTTTGTTTGGTGTTTTAGTTTCCACCCATGAGAGAGAACTTGTGATACTTGCCTTTCTGTGTCTGTCTCGGTTGGCTTAGCATGATACCCAACAGTTCCATCCATTTTCCTGCAACTGACAGGATTTCATTCTTCCTTATGGCTGAATTATGCTCCATATTGTCTTTATCCATTCATCAGTTGATGGGTACCTAGGCTGACTTCATATCTTAGCTTTCCTGTGTATAGTGCTTCAACAAACACAGTGAGGCAAGTATCTGTTTTGTATGTTGAGTTCATGACCTTTAGACATATGTATGTACCCAGGAGTGGGGCAGTTGGGTCACATGGTGGTTCTGGTTTTTTGAGGAACCTCCATATTATCCCCCTAAGTATTCTCTACTGATGTATCTCTCACCATCACACCAGGGTTCCTTCCTCCACATCTTTGCCAGTATGTGTCACTTTTGTTGTTGTTTTTAAATAATAGTCATTATAATGGGAGCGAGATAGTATTTGATTTGTATTTCCCTGAAAGCTAAAGATGGTGAATATTTTCTATATGTTTATTGGCTATTTCTTCTTCTTTTGAGAACTATTTATTCAGATAACTTGCCTGCATTTTTATTGGATTTGCTTGTGGTATACTTACCATGTACTCCTGAAGCAGTTTTTGAAGGAATGCTATGCTGTTGTTCACTACAAAAGCCACCACATGCCACACATCTTTTGTTTTTTCTACATGCTGAAGCTTTACATCCTTTGAATAACAGTTTCTCTCCCCCAGCTCCTGGACACCATCATTTTATTCTCTGCTAGACTTTTTAGGTTCCATACATAAGTAAGATCACGTGATTTTTGTTTTTCTATGTTTGGCTTATTTCACTTGGCACAATGACCTCAGATTCATCCGTGTTGTCACAGATGACAAGATTCTTTCCTTTTTAAATTCTGTTAGTTTTCATTCTGTTGTTCTCTATATTACAGCTTTTAAAAACTTATTTACTCATTTTTTAAATTTACGCGTATATGTGTATATGCCTACATGAGTTTATGTGTATTATGTGCATGCAGGTGCTTGAGGAGGTCAGAGGGTGTCAGATCCTCTGGAACTGGAGTTATAAACAGTTGTGAACTGCCATGTGGGTGCTGGGAATTGAATCCAAGTTCTCTGGAAGAGCAGTAAACGCTCTTAACTGCTGAGTCATCTCTCCAGTCCCCTTTAACTGGTTTTCAATTTGAGAAATATCCACTGTTTTTTGATTAGTGAGACTAATTTGCATCGCCACCAACAGTGTACATGAGTTCTGTTTTCTTTACATCCTCAGCAACAGTTATCTGTTGTCTTTTTGATAAAGCATTCTAACTTTTTCACTGTGATTTTGGTTTACATTTCTCCGATGTTTAATAATGTATAACATTTCTAGGTGCTATTTACACGTCTCCCGTTGAGAAACATTGTGCAAGGCTTTTGCCTGTTTTTATTTTTTTTATTTTTTGGTTTTTCGAGACAGGGTTTCTCTGTGTAGCTTTGTGCCTTTCCTGGAACTCACTTGGTAGCCCAGGCTGGCCTCGAACTCACAGAGATCCGCCTGCCTCTGCCTCTCGAGTGCTGGGATTAAAGGTGTCACCACCACTGCCCAGCTTTGCCTGTTTTTAATTTTTTCTCTTCCTTTTGCTATTCAGTTTTTGCTGTTGTTGTTATTTTCCTTACATATTTTGGGTCATAACCCATAGGTTTATAATTTGTGATTATTCTCCCCCTTCCATCCACTGTCCTTCATTCTGTTAATCCTTGCTCTTTTCATAAGAGCACCCCAGAGTGCATGGACAACCATGCCCTAGTTTTACCGTTGGCTTCAGCCTCTACCACCTTCTCAAGCTCCACCATCACCACTACCCTTCATTACCACTTGGACTTCACTTTATTCTCAATCTCAACTTCGCCTGTAGTCTTGACCTTCCTCACATGACCAGAAAGAAGCAGTCTCATAAAGATAGTTCATGACAAGGAACTTGGTGTTTCCTGAGTAAGCAACCCCAAGTATCCTCAAACGTGACAGCGCAATGTGACACATTCTTTCTCCAGTCGGTCTGTAGATCTTTTAAAATATTTCCGTTGAACTAACTTATCTGTTACTTTCTGTGTTGATTTGTAAGGTCCCCAGGGTAGGAATTACGGTTTTACTCTATTTTCTAGTTAAAAAGCTAGTGTTGTTATTTTTGTGCTCTGGAAAGGGTCATCTACACTTGGTCCTGGGGATGATTTAATTACACTCACAGGCGATCCCCAGGGGTCTGCCCCTACCACTTTCATTCATGTTGGAGCTGGAGATTTATCACCCGTCCTTGTCTTCAAGACTCCTTGTTTGCTATGAACCATCACAATTTACTGTGTATTCACTTATTCACCCAAGACACGCTTGTCACTCCAGCGTAAGTAAGTAAGGACAACGAAGTAAGAAGGACATACAACCCCAGATTCAAATCTAGTGCCATCAACTAATTTTTTCTCGCTTGAATGTGTTTTCTCTGGCTGTGTAGCTGTTTTGCAAGTGGTAATTTGACTGAGAAGAATAGCCATAATTTTGTTTAAAGTTATGAAAGAAATAGGAGAGATATCAGCTTTTGGGGGCCTCAGCGGTTCTTTTCAAATGGTCCCTTAACCGCAAGATGGCCAACATTGCTCTTATTCACATGCTTTGAATTTTTTACTATTCAACCAGACATCTCTACTTCCTTTTATAAGGAGGAAGCTTAGGTTAAATAAAAGCTCCTTTCCCCAGAGAAGAAAGATGCCAAAGAAAGATTAAGAACAACTGTACAGAGAAGGAAGGGGAAAGGAGACCCTCCGTGATTCATGCTTCTTACCCTCTTACCTGGTTTACTACCTTGGGATACCTCAGCCACCGAGAGCTGCAGGGTGCCTGTGACCTGGGAATATGACAGACAGCCGGATTTGTGGAGTTCTAGCCACACTGCCTCTTGGTGAAGAGTTGTATAGACATGCACGCTGTCCTTCCTTTTCAGTGTGCTGATTTAGGATTGGGAGACAGCTGTGCGTGAGAGCAGAGATTTCTTTTTTTTCTAGAACCTTCTCACTGGGGAGATGTCCTTTTGCATCTCTTAGAAGAAACCCGACTGGGTAAACAGCTTTTGTTTCTGAGTATGGGAATGAATTTTGTTGCCCCCTCTCTGTCATCAATCCACGGCAATGATAATGGGATTGTTGCTGCGTGTTCCGTTATTCCACAGTTCATGACGGCAATTTTACAATGTAGGCTGCAGTTAGCTATATTTAAGAAAATGAGTGCATTGCACATGCTCTGGTACAGAGAGGAATAGAAAGTTGGTGCGTGGGCCTTTGACACAGCTCAGTAGGTAAATCACCAAGCCTGACAACCTAAACTCCATCCCTGGGACCCACATGGTGGAAAAATACCAGCTCCCCAGAGTTGTCCTTTGACCCCCACCTGTGTGCTATGGCACACACATGCCTCTTAATTCATGTAATAAAACGTGTGTTTTCTTAAGTCAGTACAGCCTTTACCAGTATCTTTACCTGCCCCAACATCTTCATTGTTTTTCAAGCTCCTTCATAAATAGGGACTCCCTTATCTCTCTATACTTATTTGCCATGTGGTTCCTCAATCAAAAACCCCTGCACAGGTTAGGTCAAGTCCCTCACTTTTACCCCTCCCCCACAGGATGCAAATCCCCCTTCAGGTCCCCTTGGGAGGAACGCCTTTCTGCCTTTCCCAATCCTTTCCTTCCTCCAAGGTCCACTTTAGACCAACCTCCTCCATCAAACCCTCTCTGACAGCTCCTGCCCAGTTCCTTCTTCCTTCTCCGACCTCCTACTACACAATGGAGCGTGATAACAATGGCCCTCATTGGCCTAGCGGTTGACCGGCACTACACTTACTCTGGACTTCCACAAGCTCCCAAGATTGGTGAGGAAAATGAAAATCCAGACCAAGGTAACTTTGCAAGTAAACAGTAAAACTGGGTCATCAGTTCAGAAGTCCAAGGTCTCCCCGCCACAATGGGCTGTTTTGAGTGCACAGCTTTAGACTTGAGCCTGGCCGAGCGCTGGGCAAACGCAAACAGTAAGCTCACATGCTCAGTCACTACCTGCGGATGGCTGGGTCAACCCGGCCAGGTCTTCCATCTTTCTTCCTGCACAGCACCTGCTCCCGCCTTAAAGTGACTGACTCTAGCCAGCAACGAAGAGCGCTTATGGGTGAGAGTCTGAAACACAAGAGGGTGAAGGGCCGCTTCTCCAGAGACTGGGGTCTGTCGTCCACAGAGGCTATCTCCAAGGGCCGTGCTTTCCCCAAAGGGCCCAACAGGAGGCCTCATTCTAAAGCACAGCAGAGGAGGACATGATTTCACTTGTTTGTTATATGAGGAGTTTTTTTTTTTAACCTTAAAAAAAAAGGGGGTTATTTTAAAAAGCACCAGTAGAGAAAATCTCTCCCTTTTGGCTGAGTGACATTTCGTGTCTGTTCACATCATTATGTCAGTCTTTGAAGAAAAGGACTAAGGCAGTTTTCTTTCTTACCAGACAAAAGGAAGACTGGGTGTTTCCCTGGTAGAAGACCCAGATGTGATGAGTGAAGCCTTAGGATTGAAGCTGACTCACTGACATTGGGGGCCGGAGGTGGGTCAGAGCTTTCAAGCCAGCAAACGTTCGTGGGGCTCTAGTTACACACCTGTTGGCTGCCACCAGCCTCGGTATTGTCAGCATTTGGGACAGGACTCAGGGAAGGTCTTCAGTTAAGCTGGATTCTTTCAAAATGGATCTCCTCCATATCGGGTAGGCTAGGGATTTAAATAACTTAAACACTCAGAATTCACTCACACATATACACATGCATATACCACATAAAACACATGCATTCACAACACAATTAGAGTTCACAACAACCAGTGAAACCATGCACAGGATTCCTATATCTTTTTTTTTTTTTTTTTCCGAGACAGGGTTTCTCTGGGTAGCTTTTCACCTTTCCTGGACTCAGTAGACCAGGCTGGCCTCGAACTCACAGAGATCCGCCTGGCTCTGCTTCCCAAGTGCTGGGATTAAAGGCATGTGCCACCACCCGGCTTCCTATATCTTATCTAACAAAAGTTTTTTTTTTCAGTGTAACATTTAAAAAACAATACTTTTTTTCCCCCCTAAGCAGGGTTTCTCTGAGTAGTCCTGGCTGTGCTGGAACGTGATCTGTAGACCAGGCTGGCCTCCAACTCAGAGATCCACCTGCCTTTGCCCCCCCAGTTGCTGGGATTAAAGGAGTGCATCACCACTGCCTGACACAATACTTTATTTTAAAAATAATCTCTTATGGTTTGGGCAATAATGGGCACCCTTGGAGTCTTTTCACATGGGGTCCCTCAGATGCTTCAGGGTCCTATCAAATGGCCACAGAGGCTATACCCACCTGATGGTTCCTTCTCTTGTATGAAGCTGCTCTGACCAGGAATCTTTTCCTAAAAGACCTCTCTAAGTGGGCAGCCAGAGCTTTCAGACAGCAGGGCAGCCTCAGCATGCTCAGATGCCTTAACTTGGCAGTTAGTTTACTCCAGAGCAAATGGATCCAAAAGTCACCAGCCAAAGTTGCAGTTTCTTATAACCTAGTCTTTAAAGTGTCAGAATATCACTCTGTCACATGCTCTTGGCTAAACCAAGTCACCAAGGGTCAGCCAGATTCCATGTCAGACAAAAATTGCTGCCTGCAATCTGCCCCAGCCACTCTGCTATGAGTTGTCACCAAGTGAATGGATGAACGTGCAGAAGGAGAGGTCATTAGAAGTATGGTTGAAGCAGTAGTAGGATAAGTCGTCCTGTCTGACTGGCTCTGTGAAAACAGCCAGCCGGCTGTCATAATACCAGAAATCAGTGTCTGTTCTATGGGTGTCACACACAGCCGTTGAATCACCCCCTCAGCCTAAGAGTAGCAGGTGGGAATAAGCATGAGTGTGGTGTCTCTTTAAACTGGCCTCGCACACCGCACACCTACAGACCTCATTCTCCAAAATAGGCTGGAATGCATCATGCATTTATCTGTTGTATTTATGTCCTGTACGAGGCAATCTGCCTGTGTAGATAAGGCATACCAAGATGCGTGAAGTGTGGTTTTTACTCTCAGGATCAGGGATGGCTATTTTCCCCCAATCTTTCTGCTATGTTATTGTTTTCCAGACTAAATATTAAGCAAAACTGGAAAAAACCATAGATGCAACCATAGGTGGTAACGAGAGACGTTAGGAGGAGCAATGACCATGAACGCTGTGGTCTAAAGTCCGTGGTTATTCCATGAAGGGAGCAGCAATTTGCTCCTGAGCGGAAGCCAGAATGGGACATTGTGGGAGAAAGCTTGTCAGATCCTAGCCACCCCTCCACCCCAAGAAATTCATTCGCGCTCTGTGTGTCCAGATGCCAAATAGTCTGGGAGGCAATTCTTGGAGCAGGTCTTGCCTTCGTTGAAGGGCAGGAACTGTCTAACCTGTGGTGGGTGGAATTGGGACAGTTTTTAATGCGGGAGCTCAGGGAACTTCTGAACGAGCCGCCAGAAAAGTGAGAAGGAGTCACTTGCTGCTTGAGCGAAGGGAGCGTCAGACAGCCCATTGGATCCGATCTGTACATTGACTGCGATCCTCTTCCTCTGATTAGAGGTGATTTTACTTCTAGTCCTGAGGCATGTCGGGAGGAAACTGAGTGCGGAGGGAGGGAAGTGTTGGATGGGCGCGTCTGACTGCGGCGAAGGAATTGAGTGCTAGGGCTCCACCTGGAGGCCTTTCCTGGAGTTGCAGCGGAGACCCCGGTGTATCTGCGCAGCGGTCCTGGTTCAGGACTGAATAGAACCTATTAATTTTGCCCTTTAATTTCTCACAGCATCGCTTTCTAGCTTTCAGTGTACAGATCTTCCACAGGTGTCATCTGATTTATACCCAAATATTTCTTCTGGTGAACTTATAAATGATTCTGTTTATTTAAATTCTGCCTCCCAAAGGACATCACCATCATAAAAATAGGGATCTGTGGCTGGTATGTAAAATGAATTAAAAAAAATTTTTAATAAAAAAAAAGAAAAAATTTTCCTTTTTAAAAGACAGTCTCACTATGTGGCTCTGGATGGCCTTGAACTCCTGACCCTTCTAGAACTCCCCGAGTTCTAAGATTACAGGAGTGCGCCACTACAGCTGGCTGGTGATTTTGCGTTGCACAATCCTGCTGAACTCATCATTAGGTCTAGGAGTTTCTAGGTAGGATTCTCTAGGATTTCCTACCTAAATGTTATCTCTATGAATAAAGACCTTTTCTGACTTCCTTTCAGAGTTAGGCGTTTCTCGCCTGTTATTCAAGCAGGTTGCGGGTCCTCTGTGCAGGGTTAGGTGGGAGTGGTGAGCGGGCATATTTCCACCGTTCTGATCCCACAGAGAGACGACCTGCTTTCATCATTAGTATAAGGTGAGCTGGAGAGTTCTCAGCATTGCTCAGTTGGTAAGCACCCGAGTTCTGATGGTCTCCAGAATCAGTGTGGAGAGCCACGCCCAGAGACAGGTCTGTAAACACAGCACCAGGAACGGGAAGGGAGGCAGGTGGATCCCCTGAGTTCACTGGCCAGCAAGTCTGGCTGAATGGATCAGTTCCAGGTTCAGAGAGACCCTATCTCAAAAAATAAGTGGGAAGCAACAGAGGAAGACACCCAAGTTGTCTTTTGACTTCACACACACACACACACACACACACAGAGAGAGAGAGAGAGAGACATAGAGAAAAACACAAACACATACACACGTGACATAATTCACACACAGGAAATTAAGATTTAATGTTGTCAAATGGTTTCTCTGAAATAAAGTTTTCTCTCTCACTAACATAAACTATTGTAGACCCATCTTGTATTCCTAGATTGCCTCTTACTCATAGTGAGGTCTTACTTTTTTAATATAGTTGGTTTTTTTGTTTTTGTTTTTGTTTTGTTTTGTTCTGTTTTTTTTGTTTTTTTTTTTGTTTTGTTTTGTTTTGTTTTGAGACAACGTCTCACTCTGTATCCCGGGTCACCCTGGAACTTACTATGTAGCCTAGGCTGGACTGAAACTTCTGAGAATCCCCCTGACCCAGCCTTCAGAGCACTAGGATAGCTGTGTACCACCTCAGTTCTCTAAGGTTTGTTTTGGATAAAATCTGGTTTGTTGTATGTACAATGCTAAGGGGTATCGTCTACATGTTTTTATTGTTGTGTTCTCAACCCCTTTCCATGCTGGGGATACAGAACCTGACAAATGCTAGGCATGGGGGCTGCAGCTGAGCTGTGCCTCTGGGTTCCACGGTTCACTTGCAATGTCTTCATCTGGCTTTGCTATCACGGTAATGCCAGCCTCCAAGGATGGATTAGGAAGTAGTCCTACTTTTTTTCTTTTTGGAAGCATTAGTATAGAGTTTTTTTTTGTTTGTTTGTTTGTTTTTTGTTTTTTTGTTTTTCGAGACAGGGTTTCTCTGCTTTGCGCCTTTCCTGGAACTTACTCGGTAGCCCAGGCTGGCCTCGAACTCACAGAGATTCGCCTGGCTCTGCCTCCCAAGTGTTGGGATTAAAGGCGTGCGCCACCACCAGCTGGCCAGAGTTGGTATTTTTTAATCCTTAAATGTTGGATAAAAATTCACCAGTGAGGCCGTATGAGCCTGGAATTTTTTCTTGTGGAAAAGTTAGCTACAAATTTGACTTCTGTTTTTAAAAACCAGCGCATACCAGTTGTGCAGAGGTAGGGATTTTATCATGGCATTTATACACACACACACACACACACACACACACACACACACACA
>CABHPQ010151484.1:0-29834 GCA_902168405.1 Peromyscus aztecus
CGAAGGGAGACAGGCTGAGGCATGTAAAAGAAAGTATGATTGGTGGAACATCAATTGGCTCAGATTCTGTCCCAAACCTTCATGATTCACAGGACTTCAAGACAAGATGGAATGCCAGTGCTCCATCACACAGCAGAGCCTGGTGCCTGGGGAACTTTGTGCTTGCCTGGCTTCTGGAGACACTATGAGGGATGCCAGCATGTGCCCCAGAGCTCAGCAGTGCCTTTCTCATCCTAAAGCATGCCCCTAAAATACCTCGCTAGCTTAGTAGTGTTAGACACAGCTGTGATCCTCTGGTTACTAAGTCATTTACTAAGTTACTAAGTTCTCAAGTTCAGCTGCTTGTTAAAAAAAGTCACATGGTGAGCTTTGAAAATTTGCCAAAGTCTAGTAAATTAAAATCTTCAGGAATGAGTTTTAGGCATCCATACTTTTCAAACTTTCATTATGATTCATTCAATGTGTAGCCATATCTATGAGCCGTGATGATATCACAGGCATAAGTGACCAAGGCTGATAGAAACACATATGTTGTTTCATAGCAGTCCTGTCAAATTTAAACTATGTGACTGCTAACTATACTCATTCTATAAACGCCTGCCTCGTAGCTAATGGTAATTTATTCCTCTCTTCCTAAATATTATCTGGAAAGGGAATTTTCAAATGACCTTACCACACACAAATACACAAAAAGATGAATGTTTGAGGTGACCATTATGCTAATTACACTGACATAATCCTTGCATAAATAAATGTGTTACATTGTATATCATTTATACACATATCAATATAAAATTCAAAATTTAAGTAAAAAAACTTGAGTCCTGAAAAATATTTAGATTCACATATAAGTTGAAAATGTATAACATGAATATTAGAAAAAAAATCTTTTTACTATAGATCAGAATGCATTACTTATCGTGAAGGGCTGAGACTGGAGAGCAAGGTAAGGGAGGTGCCTAGGATAGATGATTCACAAAAGAACCCCCAGTCCTGATACATTTTCTTCCCAAATGTGAGTCTTCCCTTGCAGTTAGAGACACAAATACAGAGGTGGCCAGCTGTGGTTTCGATGCCTGCTCTGCCACTTGAATTCTCTAACTGCAGCTGTGTTGTGTGGCTTACTCCACTTCTTTCTGTCACGAATGACAGCTCTCCTGCCTGCCTGGCACCTTCCACTCCTTCAAGGATGAGCACATCCTCTTCTGTTACACTCCGCTTCCCAGCCTCAATCTCTCCACACAGGCTAGGCAATTGAACTCTTGACTGTAGTCCTGTGACAAGTTAGACTTTTGGAAATTGTTCCTTGGATGCTAGTTATTTAATCCAGCTTCTAACTCCCCTAACAAAAAAAGGGATCTGATAAAAAGAAATGGTTCTGGAGGAGTTAATGACATGGCTCAGCTAGTGAGGGCATTTGCCACCAAGCTTGAGGATCTGGGTTTGAACCTACTTAGTAGGAGAGAATCAGCTCCTACAAGTTGTTCTTAACCTCTGGATTTGCACCATGACTCACAGAGGTATGGATGCACATGCACACTGATACACACAATAAAAAAATTAACATAAAATCAATTTTTAATAGCGTTGTAGTTTGTTGAAACCAGGGTTGACTCTCAGAGGATGGCCTTAGCCAACCTCTTCATGCCTTGATCTCATTTTTTTAAAATAGTGAAAGCAATACTAATAATGTTGTTAGATAGCATATGGGGAAGAAATATTAGTTTCATTTTGATGCACCAAACCCCCCATGTAAAGGGGCACTTTGTAGCCACGAATTCTCTGAAATCAGGAATGTCAGGCTGTTAGTACAACAATCTTTGGTGCCTATTTCAAAGTTTAACTCCGTTTGTGTCATACTGAAATTACTTGAAAGATAACCAGCATTTGTGTATGTAAATAAGATAAGAACCACATTTCAGAAGCAGCCAAGAAGGAAGAATGAACACAGGATTGGTTGAAAAAAATCAAGGTGACCTCGTTAAACGGAACAGGAGCATACACACTGGGAGACAGCAGAGGAGACAAGGGAGAGCAGCTAGCACAGCCTCCTTCACACAACACTGCTATGGGGGAAGGGTTCAGAGTTCCGCCAGCCACCACTGCAGCTGTTTATCTCTCAGGCTTCCATGACGCTCCTTTACCTTTCCGTTGAGCAGATAGCTAGCAGGCTGCATTATGTTCATCAGTACTCCCACTGGACTCCAGCTGAATTTATATCGCAAGGGATTATCTGAATATTCAGGGGCTGGAAGGCCACCACAGTAGGAAACATAAGACTCAATCTATAAATAAAGAATAAATTAGGAAGAATCAATAATATTAAGGAGAATTATTATTTTATTTGTTAATCAGAGTGAATGATATCAATCTGGTGAATGTGTTATCATCATTTATATTTTGAAGCTATTGAGGCTTTCAAATATATATATCCTCAAAGTCAAATACTTATTAACACAGAGCTACACACACATATATATATATATGAAAATGTATATATACAAACAATATATATGTGAAAAATATATGAATTATATATGTTATATATATAAAACTCCACTAAAGATAATGACTAAAATTTTGCTCATTTAAAAATTCCACTATTAGCTAGGCAGTGGTGGTGCATACCTTTAATCCCAGCACTCAGGAGGCAGAGGCACGCAGATTTCTGTAAGTTTGAGGCCAACCTGGGCTACAGAGTGAGTTCCAGGAAAGGCGTAAAGCTACACAGAGAAACCCTGTCTCAAAAAACCAAAATAAATAAATAAATATATAAATTAATTAATTAATTAAATTAAAAATTAAAAAATTAAAATTCCACTAAGAGATGAGTTAGTAGTTAAGAGTGCTTGCTGCTCTTGCAGAGGACCAAGTTTGGTTTCCAGCACCCACACTGGACTTACAACTTCCTGCAACTCCAGCCAACTTCAGAGACTCCAATGCCCTCTTTTGACCTTTGAGGGCATCCACATATATGTGTATACATACATGCAAATATATATATATATATATATATATATATATGCCTAAACGAAAATAAAACAAATCTTTAAAATAAATAAATTAAAATTCAACTATTAACTTTTTCTTGGTTAGTTCCTACAACTTTTATATTCAGACATACATACATATGCATATATGTATGTATGTGCCAAAAATTAACGCACTTAATTTGAGTGACTATATCTACATATACAACAATTTTTTGTCATATGTAAATACTTCACTAATCGACAGACTGATATTCCAAAGATTTTTTTCTCATTTTTAAATGTAAAACCTTATCAAAGAATGTATCTCACAGGCAAAAATCTTATTAAACAAAGATATTACAGTAACATCTGTTTCTCTAACACTCAGTTGCTAAGGCTCAAGTTGATGTTTACTCTGCAGATGTGTCTCTAGGTACCACAGTTTTTGTGGTTCCTAGTCAAAGGATAAGCTGTGGTACAACAAATCACTGATGAGAAGCAAAGGAAGCTCCCATCTCTGCTGAGGAAGCTCGATCTTTAATGCTTTCCTAAGTGGAGTTCTGCGTCAGAACTGGGCTCACCGTGGCTCCTAGCTCTTTGGCCTTATCAATTGTTTCCATTGCCAACATGTGATCAAGACCAGGATCTAATCCCAATTCACCAATGACCGTGATGCCAGCGTCATCCACACTGCCACAGGTAGAAAAGAAGAAAATGAAAAAGTCAGACATAGAAGAGAAACAGGGCCATGGAGACACCTTCCTGGAAGGTGAGAGACATACCTCTTCTCCAGTTCTTTCATGGCTGGTGTGATGTAGCTCGCAGTGATCATGTTGACTCTGTTTGAGATGCATGCCTTGGCCACAACAGGATGCAACACATAAGGCAACAAGCTTAAAACAGAGGGAGAGGGGAATCAGAAGCTTTGCTCCCCAACCCTCCTTCCCTTTCAGGATGCTTGAATGGTTACTACAGCTCAGTCCTGAGAAACTGCCCAACTAAACAATTCTCTCAGAAATGACCAAGTCTTCTGAACTACAGAACACATTCATCCTGCTGTCTACCACACAATGATCTTCACTAATCCTTTCCATGTTCTTTCTTTTTAATTTTTATAGTCATTTATTATGTGTGTTTATGTATACATGGACCATATGCAAATCACAAATATCTCATGATCCAGGCATTTTATTTCTAGTTTTCTAACACCGAGAGTGTACATACACCTGTCAAAAGACAAATACTAAGTGTGTACAGCAACATGTTCATAACAGCCTAAAACAAGAGCAACTAAATTCCATCAAAGTCACAATATTGCTAATGATATATTCACACAGTAGGGCATACACAGCCAGTTCTCATAATTACAATATCAAATGAATGAAGGTTGTCACAAACAAGGACATATTGAATGATCCAACTGTACAAACTTTGAAAACATGAAAAAACTAATCTAGATGTTAGAGTAACAGTGTTTACTCTATGGGATAGAGCCAACAACAACAACAAAAAGTTAATAAGATGGCTTGTGGCACGTTATCAATATTGTTTCTTGATGTGAATAGTGGTTATAAAATGTGTTAACAGTATAGATACTCACTGAACAACACACTTGTTTTTTTTTTTATCCATGTGTGTATATGGTGTGCGTGTGTGTGCATGAGTATGAGACAGAGGGAGAGAGAAAGAGAGTGAGAAAGACAGGGGGGAGAATATTATTAATTAGCCCAAGTTGGCCTCAAACTTTCAATCCTTAGCTTCAAACAAGCAAAAGCAAACAAATGCTGGTGATATAGGAATGTACCATCATACCGAGCCATAGTTATACTTTCTGTACTTTCATACATATGTCCTTCAATTAAATTTTATGAGAAAGGAAAAGACAGAAGAGGGAAGGGAAAGGGGGAAAGAGAGAGAGACTAAGAGAAGATAAAAACAAGCACACAGAGGACTTTCTCTTGCCCAATACCTAATAACAAGATCCTGCGATGCTACCAAGGATTGAAGCTTCTCTTCTTGTTTACCAATGTTCACACTAACAGGGTTAATATTGTATTTCTTGCTTAACTGTTGCATTTGGTTCACCATGTCAGAGCCTATTTCAAGAATACAAATACATAAAAATCAACTATAATTCAGATTCAACATGCAATGAAAATAGTTTCCTTCTTTTTTAAAGAAATGAAGACCTATTTACCTACTGTTATTTCTATATTGTTGTCTCTTGACAGATATTCTAAAACAGGCCCAGAAACATAGCCAGACCCAAGCACCAACACCTTCTTCTTGGGACTCATTGAAAGGGACTGAACACGTTCTCTGTTTAAAAAGAAAAAGGGCGGGGATAATTAAATTTTATTTCTTTTAAATAACAGAAGCTTGCTAGTCCAAAACCAAATACAAACCTAGGTGATGAGACAACAAAATCTCCCTGTGTTACTTATAGTAAGAATGTCAACAGAAATGCCTTAGGTCAACGCTTTTCAATATTTGTTTTAGATCTTGTACGATAGACCCTGGCATCTGAGATGCCCAATGCCTATCAACATCTACAAATTCCTAGAACTAAAATGAGGACTGGACTGTTTTGTTCTCTGCTTACTTACAACTGAGTAACTTGTTTCACATTTTATCCTCCCAGACTTTTTTATCCAAAACTATGTTGAGCCTGAATGCTGGAAGCCTCATTCCTCCTCACAGCAGTCCAAGGAAACAACAACCTGAACAATCCATTACTATTATCTGCATCAAAAACTGTTTTGTCATGTATCTTTAGCCTGATGTTAGAAATCAAGACTAGAAAAGATTCAAATTCTTGAACCATTTATTCTGTTAAAAGTTGTACTTTTTGACAAACTGTGACCTCCACAGTAGCAATGGAGTCTTACTCAACTACAATCCAATACTGTTTACTTCATTTTGTTTTTAATGTGGGAGTAATTATCAATCGTTTTTGAATCAGATTCCCAGATGCCATCATGAAACCGTGGGCATGGTCTGGTACCAGGGTCTTAACAGCAAGCTTGGATGTTGGGATCTTTAGGATATTCTCACACTGCAATCTGCCAACCTTTCATTTATAGTAAGTAAATAAATATGAATATGAAATGTTCCCACTCCTCTTCACACAGCAACACACACATATTACTGATACAATTTCTTGTAACCACTGCACTCACCCCATTCAACCTCTAAAAGAATCATCATTATCTGTTTATTAGATATTCTTTCCAGTAGTGCCTTATATGATTTATATAAATGAAACATTTTGATGCACAAATATAAAATGTTCAAAATATGTTTTTAAAAAATCCACTTGGATTCCACATCAATAGTATCCCTAAACTCCAAATTCCAAGTTACTAATCACTACACTAAGTAATGAAAAGAATGTAAGAATAAGTTAGCATTCAAAACAAATTCGCTTTCAAGGTAAGATTTCCATTATCAGATTCCTGGCATAAGAATACATTAGGAATGGAAGTAGAAAGTTCCAGCAACTGCCTCCAGTCAGACCAGCTGTCCCAGGAAATATGGTGCACAGACTAAAGATATGACTGGCTGGTTGACACAGCATTGCTATCACAGTAAGAAATCATCAGGTGATAAGAATAAACAGAATTATGAGTAACAAGCAAATATGAAGCTTCCCCTATAAGAAACTCCTACAGAACTATAGAGGTAGTTTGATTTTAGGAAGAAAAATACTCAGTGTTTTATGCCAGAAGAAGCCATTGCCACATTAAATGCAGGAGTTCTAAGCAAATTAACACATACAAGAGAGGCACATGTATGGGGGGGGTGAGGACCTGATCCTGGCACATCTCTTTATTTCTTGTAGCAGGAACCACTGAAAAGCAGGCAAGGTAGCTGTGCTTTTGTGTTTATGTTTTCCTTCTGGGGTTTCTCCCAGGAATTCAGTCTGTGTGTTATTTTGTAAAATGTGAAAAGCCCAGCAAAGTAGATGAGATCAAGTACAGCCTGTGGGGGAAACAAGAATGTTTCAGAGAAACATCAGTGTTTCCTGACTCTGAACAGGAGCATTAGTTAAGGAAACAAAGTGCTGGCTGCGCCCTCAGGTAGATTCCTGGGCTGCTTTGGGCACCCTCCTCCTCCCATTTGCCTACATCACTATCTCTATTAGTTTCTATTCAGGATCCCACTTTGCCAACCATTCTACTGAACAAAAGAAAGTCCAAACTTTCAACAAAACCCAAGTAGACAGTATCACAGAAAGGGTTAATATGTTCATTTCCTTTGAAAAAATAATTTAGAAATCACTATGTGCAAACTGAAGAGAAAACACGAAGCACACCATTCTACCCCTCCTCATTTTCACACCAGACTCCGCTAGATTTTAGTGGCGGTGAGGACAATACACTGCTCTTCCAAGAAAAAGAACTCACATTGGTTTCAGCCAGTTGCTTACTTCAGATTTCTAACATTATCAAAATTCACATGTTATATAAATCTAATATTAATAACTATCATTGAAACTTTTAAGCACACTCATCTAACCCAAGTAAGAGTAAATGTATAATGCAAGGAGATTTTTAACAGTACTTACCTGCTTTCTCGGAGTTTCTGGATATATTTGTATTTGTCAGTCAATGAACCATTGGATGTAATCACTGCCTAGATGTGTATATACAAGACATTTCTTTAGTATCCAACATTTTAGTCCTAGAAATATGGACATATGGCTGACAGAAGAGATAAAGTAAGAGAGATGCAGGAGAGGGAGGGAGAAGAGAATTGGGGAGGGGGGAGACAAAAGAGAGAAGGGTGGGGGAGGGAGGAGAAATAATACGCACAGCCAAGAGGAGAATGAAGGATGGTGGGAAAAGGTACATTCTCGGGAAGAAGTCTCGTAACTTACATCGCGAACCACTGGAGAAAAGTTCTGACTTTCGAGGGGCTGCGCTGCATCTGATAACAACTGTAACAAAGAGAACGGGGAGAGATAAACAAAGCTGCAACAGTGGCTTGGTGCATTTTATCCGCACCACCAAGTTTTAAAGAAAAGTTTTCTGAATATTGCCTAACATAAATAATTGGTCATAGAAATCTGTAGATAACTCTGCACCCAGGAATAGAGTGTTTCAAGGCAAGGTCATGTGTCTAAACACTTGATCCTCAGCTGGTAGCACTGTATTTTTGAAGATTGTGGGGCTTTTGGGGACTGTCCAGCTGAAGAAAGTGGATCACTGAGGGTGAACCTTGAGGTCTATCGTTTATCTTTGTTTCTTGTCCTCTCTCTTCATCCTGATCCTCCCAAATATGATCAAGCAGCCTCATGCTCACGCCACCACAGCAGAGGGTCATTCTTTCTGCCATGTTCTGAAATAAACCTTTCTTCTCTTAGTTGTTTCTTCTCAAGAATTTGACCACAGCGATGAGAAAAGCTATCCAGAAAATTGCTACAGAGAAGTGATGTCTGGACCATAGCAGTCACAGTCCTTTGGAACAAGTTCATTAGAAAAGTATGGAAGAGCATGGAGAGCTGCAGGCTAAAGGAGCCCTCAAATATCCATTCGCAAAGCTTAAGAGGCCATTCTGATGAGAACTTGACAGACCAAAATACCAATGGGGAAGCATATTGTAAAACTGCAGCCATGGGTCTTCAGACAGAAACAGGGCTCTGTCAGGAACTAGACCAGAATCCATTTGTGTCACAGCCTGGGAAAGAATCCAGTTGCACACGCTCATGTCCAGAAAACTTAACTGACACCAAATTCAAACGTGGTGGAGTAGGGGCTGGAAAGATGGCTCAGCAGTTCAAAGCACTTGCTGCTCTTGCAGAAGACCCGGGTTTGGTTCCCAGAACTCACATAATGGCTCACAATGATCTATAACTATAGTTCCAGGGGATACAGCAACCTTTTCTGGCCTCCATGGGCACCAGGCATATGTATGGCACACAGAGATACATGCAGACACTTACACACATACAATTAAATAAATATTTTAAAAAATTAGGTAGTGAACTAATTTGTTGACTGAATGTTACACTGTCTTCAAATTTTTTCCAGAGTATGGTATGGTTATTACTCACTGTGTTTGTCCATATTTACTGTGAGAGTGAGCAAATGTGGACAATAAGTTCAATCTCTAGAACCCATACAAAGGTGAAAGAATGGATTACATTCACATACACAAACATAAACACATACACACACACACAACAATAATAAATAAAAATTTTAAATTAATCTTTAGAATATATCAATTAAACAGAATAAAAGCAAATGTAGTAGCAAGACATGTTAAAATACTAGGATAAGCTTATTCATAAGCACAGATGTAATAATCCTAAATAAGTTAAACCAATGTACAAACTCAGCAGAAGTACAGTTAATTGGTGTATATGAACACACGCATGTATGAATGCATATGCACATACACACAACCCAGAGATATATCAGAACAACTCTTTATAGTATAATTGTTAGTAATAGCTCCAAACAGAAAACTAACCAAATGTCAACCAACAGTTAAATAAATAGATGTTGACATAGCCATTAGCAACCTGAATTTGGTCATCAATAAAAGATTAATATATTGTAGCCATTTGTGTTTATTCTATAAATGTAAAGATAGAATCAGTTGATAGAATTAGTATATTAGCAAACAAAAAACATATAATCTTGATGAATGCAAAATACATAAAATGTATCCATTATGATAGTTCAAAAGCCTTTAATATGAATAAATGTATGAAAGCTTCACAGTAAATGTCAGACTTACTGATGAGACTGTTCTCTGAAGAAGGGGTGAAAAGAAGGTAAAGTCAGAGGGTGGAGAGAGAGGCGGTACAAGTCCAACACAGATATGACAACCACAAACTCACAGCAGCTGGCTGTGTGCACCGGCCTCTCTTGACAGTCAGCTACAGAGAGGGAGGATTCACAGGGCTACAGGTTACTGTGCTGACAACCAGCGGATTCTGGCATTACGGGAGGCATGGTATCCACCTGTGTGCCCACTGGCCATCAGACCAAATTCTGATGGTTGGTTCCAACTCATGGTCACACAGATGGTTCTGATTAAACTCTGAAGAATGCTAAACAAAACCAAAGTGAGTGAATAGGGAAAAGAGATGGGGTGGGTCCAGTAGAGGTGGGAGAGACATGGGAGAAGATAAGAGAGAGAATAACCAGAAAACAGTGTACATGTATAAAACTTAAAAAGAACAAAATTTACTAACAAAAAAAGATTTAAAGAGACACAAAGTTGCTTATTCTTATTATTCACCAAAAGGGGACCAATAACTTTCAAAAGATAGCAAAATTGTTCAGGGTTAGAAGTCAGGACAGTGGATATGGAACCTTTGAAAGGGAGGATGAGAAGAGCTCTGGAGGAGGAAAGAGGGGTTTGGGGATGCTAACACTTATTTTTGACCCATGGTTCTTATTAAAATGTTACCATGTGTCACTGTTTTTGTTTTTGTTTTTTTAATGGTAGAAAGCCAGGCATGTTAGTGTACACCTTTAATCTAGCACTCGGGAGGCACAGGCAGGCAGATCTCTGAGTCCGAGGACAGCATGGTATACAAAGCAAGTTACACAGCTAAGGCTACACAGAGAAACCCTGTCTTGAAAAAAAAAGTGGATTTTAATTTTGAGATTATAATATAGTATCTCTCTTTCCCATTCCTCTCTCCAAACCCTCACACATACTCCTTCTCTCTCTCTTTTAAATCCATGGCCTCTTTTATCATTTTTATTACATTCACATATGTGTATATGTATATATATACTAATATATGTATGTATATATACATTTTCCTAAATATAACCTACTCAGTCCATATATTACTTGTATGCATGATTCACTATTATGCATTGTACACCTCTGATATTTTAACACTTTACATTTTATGTAATATAAAAGCTTTATATTTGTATTGTTTTAACACTTTTTTTTTTTTTAGTTTTTTTTTTAGTTTTTCGAGACAGGGTTGCTCTGTGTGGTTTTGGTGCCTGTCCTGGATCTCTCTCTGTAGACCAGGCTGGCCTTGAACTCACAGAGATCCACTTGGCTCTGCCTCCCAAGTGCTGGGATTAAAGGCGTGTGCCATTGCCACCCAACCTAACAAAATTTTTATTCATGAATGTTTTCATGATGAATTATACTGACTAACTCTCATGATGCATTAGTGCAAATTCATTGAGTTGACTTTTCTGCCCCTCACCACCTGTATGAAATGAACTGCACTGAATGGTAATTTTTATTAAAGACAGGTAGGAGGTCGATAAGATGGCCAAGCAGGTAAAGGCACTTGCCACCAGCCTGAAAACTTGATTCTGATCCCCAGAATTTCACACGGTAGAAGAAAACTGACGCCTCAAGTTGTCCTCTGACCTCCATCCCCACAGCTATACACATACATGTGCCCTCCAACACACACATGTCCACATGCACATACAAGTACATAAACACAAATAAAGTTAAATATATGTCAAAAACACCAGAATAATGATGTACGGGGGGAACTGGGGGGAGGTGGGGGAAGGGAGGGGAGGAGAGGAGAGAGGGGAAACTGCATTCTCGATGTAACATAAATTAATTAAATAAAAAAGGAAAACAGAAGAAAGAAAATAAATAAAACACAGGAAATAGAAAAAAGCACCAATTAACTTTAAAAAAAAATGGCAAAATTGTTCAGGATTGGAGGTCGGAGTGGATATGGAACCTCTGGAAGAAGAACGAAAAGAGTTCTGGGGAGGAGAGGGTTTGTAGACGTCAGCGTTGTCTGATTTATAGTACACAAAACCGTACAAGATCAAGACGGTCAAAACTCCAGGACAGATGGAGGAAGGGTTCATAAGGCCTCGTTCCTAGGTGCTATTGGTAGTTGATGGCTGCTGACAGAGGCAGAGTAATTTCTCTTAGGGGATGTAGCCACTGGAAAGGTGCCCATGCGTTAGTAGATGGCTCCCCACTCAATACATATAAGCAGTACTAATAGGCCTCAGGAGGTTATTTTTTTTTTAGTTATGAATTAGGAAGGGGGATATACTACAGGCTTCTGGGCAGAATTTGAGGTGGGATTAGATAAGATCAAAATACATTGTATACATTTTTAAGACAACTATTAACAGTCACATCTATCCAAGATTAATCAATAGTCAACAAGATAAGAGTTGGGCTAAAGTACATATTTTTTTGCACTGGAAAGGATGGCAAAGCCAGGGATTTGCCAGTACTTCTGGCTATTTCAATGCTCTACTGGAGTCAAGGTGACTCAACCCACTTATTAGTACCAGACAGTTTCATGTTAGATGTCGGGAACTAAGCTCTTACAAACTACCCCTCCTTTAAATACTAGGTGTACACCCTAAACAAAGCTTAGGCAATAACAAACTGCCTTTGGGGTTGAGAAGGAGAGGGACAGCTTCTTTGGCGAAGCATTACAGCAGAAGAGCATCTACAGGAATAGCTGGGTCTCCCACTTTTGGTGCTGTTTTGAGGCCAGTCATGGGCGATGCTCTAGTTTCATTTGCCAACCACATTGACCAAAGCAACTTACTGGAGGAAAGAGTTTATTTTGGCTTACGAGTTACAGTCCATCACTTAGAGAAGCCTGGGCAGGAACTCAAAGAAGAAACCATGGAGGAGCGCTACTTGCTGTCCTTCTCGCTCACGCTTAACTAGCTTTTGCATACAGCCCAGGAACACAGGCCCAAGCAATGATGCTGACAGCCATGGGATGGACCATTCTCCATCAAGTAATAATCAAGACAACCTGCCACAGAATCCACAGAAGAGCCTGATCTGTAGAATTCAATTGAGGTTGCTCCTTTCAGATGACTCTAGGCTGTATCAAGTTGACAATTAAGATTAACCAGAACAAGTGGAAAAGTAAAGGGGTATTGGAAATGTATAAGGCCCAGAGCAACCAGACTAGTGTGTTAGGGGGTATGAAAATGGCAAATTCAGAGAAAGGGAGGTCAGCCTTTGTATAAATCTCTTCTCTCTCATGACCCCCAAACTGAGCATGTACAGGCCAGAGTACATTAAAAATCCAGAGATAAAAGTCTGAAATTTCTATTTAAGATGGCTTGTTCCACTGATGAGATGTAATTTTCAATAAGAGTCTAAACAAGTAGAGTCTAACCCTGCTTTTAAAAAAAGTTCACCATTTCTCGGAGCAACATCACAATCCTGAATCCCTACAATATAATATTTAAACCATCAAAACACAGTGAAAACTATGACCTATTTATTCTCAAAGGCAGGAACAATTCAAAAACTTTAATCCTAAATTTACCCAGAGTGTTGGAAGGATAAGATACAGCAGTGTTCCCTTGTCCACAGTTTTGCTTCGAATGGTTTTTGTTACTCAGTCAATTACAGTATGAAAACAGTCAATAGAAATTCCTGAAATAAACTATCCATAAGTTTTAAGTTATATCTCCTTCTGAGTAGCAGATGCAATTCTGTGCTGTCCTGCTGCATCTCACTTGACCAGTGTATCTATGTTGTATATCCTACCCACTCACAAGCTACTTAGAAGTCATCGTGGTTCTCAAATTAACTGTGATGGTAATTTCAGTAGCTTAATGCTAAGTCCTGGACCCTACATCTTTCATCTGACTTTCTGTCATCACACAGACATTTTCATTAAATTATCAACACAAAAGCAAGAAGTGTGTGCAATGCACAAGACATTTTGAGAGTGAAAGACTACATTGACATAAATTTTAAAAGATTCTTATATAAATTTTAACATTGTCTCTTTCCTAATATTGCACCCAGTTTATAAATTAAACTTTGTCACAATTATTCAGGTATAGAGAAGATATATATGTAGGCTGTAATACCTACATCTACTATTAATTGTTTCCCTAGACACATGCCATACAGGCACTGAGACATTTATACCTCTAGAATGTTAAAATTTGGGAAGCCATTGAGATTATATACTATAATTGTAGTAAGACTGACCCATAGGGTCAAGGAAATTGGCTCAGACCAGTTGCCAAGGCATGCACATACCGTACTCCGTATGAGTCAACTTAGAGTCTGCCTGAGGGTCTAGCAACGGGAGCTGTCAGAGTTCCTGGTCACTGTCAGAGTTTCTGGTTGCTGTCAGAATTCCTGATAGTGTGGAGTCTGCCTGAGGACCTAGCAACAGGCACTGTCAGAGTTCCTGATGAGTGTCAAAGGTCCTGATCATGTCCAGCCAATGAGGGACAACCATGCAATACCATCAGATTGTGACACAGACTGGGTGCTGGGAGGAGGGTATATAAAGCCTTCCCCCTTATTAAATAAATGAGTTTGTTGGTTGCCTTCAACTGACTCCTGGTATCTGTGCAGTTGATGCCGTACCTTCTCACCCCTTCCCCCAAAGGAGCCGTTAGGATCCAGCAACGAAACAACCACTTAATCTTAGAAATGAGATATCTGAGTCACACCTGAGTCAAAAATCTAGCTGCCGTCCAGTCCCATTTGCCATTAGTACTCTCCTAATGCCACTACTTCCCTGCAGAGCCAACTTCAGACACACTGCAGACATGATAGACAGCGAGAGACATCTCCCTTAAGTTGTCCTCTGACCTCTGCAGGCACATCATGGTATGAGCATACTGCTGTATGCACATGCACACATACAAACACATCAACAAATAAATATCTTTCCATAGTATTTCCTAATACATTCATCCTCTTATATCTCCTTGTTAACCCATTGGTTTCTCATAGAAGACAACTTCAGACTAGACATTTTGCTTCCATTTCACAGTGAGAGAGAAGTGGGGAATGTAGACAAAGAGCTGCTGTTCAGAGTTTGGACTCTCTGCCAGAGGTCAACCGTTAGCAACAAAAAATAAAGCATGGCAAATCTGGACCCAAGATAAACACTGACAGGAGAGTTTCTTTGGTAATGGGAATGGAATCTAGATTACACAGCATTTCAGAATCAGTTGCAGGAGAAAAACACCATCTCACCATAAGCTGTCACGGAACAAAACACTAGTGGCTGGCATTCAGTAATGTTTTCCATACTTCTGATTGTTCAGATCTGTTAATCGTAGCACAATAAAAATGCCCCAAAATAAATTCACCTAGATAGAAAGGGAATTGAGGATAAAGTAATTTTACCCCACTCCATAACATGAACACCCTAAATAAAATGTAGATAATGAGATGATTGTATAACTGTGATTGTAAGCATGAAGTCAGCAATATAATCACAGTCCTCATGAGACAAGTAACAGATTATGTAGAATAAAATAGACCTGTAAGTACATTTGGGCAAGGACTGGCATTTCATTTTACAACAGATTTCTTAGATACAGGAGACCAGAACATTCATAAGCTCACTCCATATTTCTACTTAAGGTCACAGAGTTGCCATGGAGGCTACCATTCCCCTTACCATTTCTTCAACATAAGGGTAAAGCATGTCTCCAAAGTATTCTGTAGCCTCAATGGGAAGCTGTGCTGGCAAATTGTCAATGGAACACATCAGAATTCCGGAGCCTTCAACACTAGGAGAAGCAAAACGCTTTATTCAAATGCACAAAATATTACTTGAACATTGTAAATTTTCTCAGCCTTTACATTTGTTTCATTGTTATTTGTAGTCTTGAAAAACAAAGCATGTCACTATAAATAAGACTGCTTTCAAACAAATCCTTTTCTTTACTTGGCAACCCATCTCCTATTTAAATATGATATATATGTATTTAAGCATTAAAATTTCAATGTGTTTTTTCCATTTCTTTTACTGTGCTTGAGCATGTACCTACAAATTTTCACACCTTCATAAAGAACTGAAATGTTGAGTACTTTAAACTAGCACATCAAGGTAAGGCAGCAGCAGCTTTGACAAACTCACCTGTCATGAATAATATGCTGATCTGCATCATACATGCAAAAGGGTCTCTCTATTGTAGTACACTCGGTCATAAAGTCTATAGACCCTCCTGTGTCTGCAGAAATGTCACATATTGCCACAAGTCTGAAAATAACATCAACACTCACATGAGAGGATGGAATTCTCAAGCCTTCAGGAAGACTAACAATAAATAAAAATAAAATGTGCTTGAAACAAATTGCATTGTGGATGTCAGATATTTTCCGGGCACTTAGAATCTTTCTCCTACAGTTCAGTCTTCAGAACACTGGGTTATTCTAAGACACAGGGTTCTTTATTTTCCATGAAAAAAAAAAAAAGAAGGGAAGGAAACCTTCCAAGTTGTTTTTGTGTCTAACGGGCCCTTCAAAGAAATTCACAGGAACAAAAATAGTAGCACACTCTGACCCATACTTTTCAGAGAGATAAAGTTTGATGTTGCAATAGCAAATGCTCTGCCAAGAGGGGTTCCCATTCCTCATTTTCCAAATATGCAATGCATAGAAAAGCATTGCGTTGAACTGAGCACATCCAGGAGTGTGCCCACCTCTACAAGTCATGAGGCGTGATCGCTATGCAAATATCTAGGAGTTTCCCCAACAAAAGTCCCTTGCTTTCTTTACTGAGGAAGACATCCCTTTGGAAATTATCCCAAGTGCTCTCCTTACTTACTACAAGCAATAGAATTTGCTGCACTATCATTACAGAGCTGTGCTTATCAGTTTTGTGCTCATAAATGGTCCAACCATTGTGTTCTACTTCATCTAATCTCCTGTTACACTGTTTGTTGTTCCTAGTGTTCCATTGGCATTTGCTTCAGAGTAGCAAACAGCCCAACTACGCTTCTCTGAACTTTAGCTTAGTAGAATCCCTGGTATATAAGATGTTTCACAAATATTTATTAACTAACTCATTCAATATTTAAGAACTAATTAAATGTTTATTTTATACCAAGTACTTAGGGTCAAGACAAAAACACTCCGTCCCTATTTTTTGGGAGAATAAATTCCAGTAGGAGAAAGAACAACCATAAACACAGGAAAACAGATGATTGTGAGTTTCTCAAAACAAAGTAACAAACCAGAGAGGAATGAGAATAATTGAAGAGATTTTTTTTGAGGAGTGGGCTTTGGAACCAAGTGAGTCAGAAGTCAGTCTCAGGGGAATGGGTAACTGTAAAATGCTTCCAGGAGGTCAGGTCAGATTGTCACTACATCTCTGGCATGCAGGAACACTATGTTCTTTGGTCCCCTAATAATGGTGATACAGCAAAAACAAAACAAAACAACAAAACTTCATTTCTGATGACACATAGTCCTTACTTGTGTGGTAATTCAGGGCATCCTTCAATAGGAACACCTGAAGACTTCACTGGGGCCAGGAGAGTTTGAGCATCCTGGCGAGTTAGCAGGCGAGGGGTGTTTTGCTCCCAGTAGATTCCATTAATTAAACAAGTTGTATAGGGTGCAATCTGTGAAGCAAGTTTCATATTCAACAAAACAGGATATGGCTTATTTTAATACCATGTACTGAAAGAACACTGATTAGAGCAAAGCCCACGACAGATCTTCAGTGGTGCTTCTGTGGAACATTTTGTTGTCCAGGTCACCCACCATCTTCTGAGGGAAAGATAATAGTCACCCACCGTCCATTGTAAAATTACTCCATGATAAGATATCAATCTAATAAATGCATTCATATTTTATTCCGTAATATGTTGCACAGCTAGGAAAAATAAAACAGTAAAGAATCAAGTGACCCAGAACTCTGTTTCCAGTTCAAATACTATAGAATATAACACTAATCATACTCAACTCCTCTGAACACTATTGCTCTTACCCGCCAGATGGGGGCAGCAGTCCTCAAAAGAATGCTCGAGGGTTAGTCAGATAACCTCTCTGGGGAACTGCTTACACTTATATGTGTACATACACATGTGGCAACTGGGTCACTGTCAGTTTCAGTACACATCCACATCTAATCACTAATACTTAGGGTTCAGGATAAAATCAGGGGCAGAAAACCAATTAGGGGCTCATCCTTAGGAAGACTACCTCCCATTCTTTTTTTTTTTTTTTTTCCCCTTTGACTCTCCTTTAATGCCATGCAAGGATCTCCCTCACCCAGCTCCCAGGAATGTTTGCCCTTCTCTGTAGCAAGAATCTTAAAAGTTCTTATTAATAAAATCAAACCCAGTCAGTTATTGGGGTGAACACTGGATGGTCAGAGAGACAGAATAAGCCACAGCTATCTCACCTCGCTGGATCCTCAGCTGGTCTTCTTTCCTCAGACTGGAGGCCTCTGAGTCCTCATCCAGAATGGGCAGCTGAACTGCTGCTAGAAGCCTGTAAGCTTAACCAGCCCAAATGCTTCTCCAGGCAAATGCCTACCCAGGCCAAATGCCTTGAGTTTCTTCACGCCGTATATACCTTTCTGCAATCTACCACCACTCCCTGGGATTAAAGGCTGGTTTACTGGGATTAAAGGTGTGTATCACCACGCCTGGCCGTTTCCAATGTGGCCTTGAACTCACAGAGATCCAGAGGGATTTCTGTCTCTGGAATACTAGGATTAAAGGCGTGTGCTACCACTGCCTATCCTCATGTTTAATATTGTGGCTGTTCTGTCTCTGACCCCAGATAAGTTTATTAAGGTACACAATATTTTGGGGAATACAATACCACCACACTTCTCAGTCTGCTCCTCCTCTAGGAAGCAGTCCATAAGCCTCAGTCGTGTGTCCCAAAGCACAGAGGACATGGAGGAAGAACCCTCATTCGTGGACATCCCAGATCTCAGACAGTAGCGGGGGAAGCTTTTTGTCCTGCAGGCGAAGCGCAAAGACTTGCTCTGAATGGACGCTGCTCAAGGTCAGGAGGCTTACCAACTTCATTAGCATCCGTGGGAACATCAGTCGGTCGTGGGAGTGGTTGATGGAGACATAGGCATGCAGGGCCTCCACATACGCGTGTTGCAGCCTCTTTACCTGGAGCTGGTCCTGCATATTGGGTCGGTCTGCAGAGAAGATGCTGATGGCGATGAGCAAGGCAAACTCGGCATCGTTGAGCTGCAGTTTGTTCATGGATCTGGAGAACTCAGAGATGGGATTGATGAACTCCACCTGAAGCCCTGCTTTGGCAAAGTCTTCCCGGTTGTAACTGAAGTCCTTGAGGAAGGTGATGCTCTCGCTCCCAGGGTTGTACCTCCGTGACGTCTCCAGAAGCATCACCTCAATTGCAGAAGTCTTCAGCAAGGCGATCTGGTCCTCTCTGCTGAGCTGCAGGAAGCCAGGGAGCTGTTTGGCAAAGTCAACGATCTCCTGCACAGACACGATGGCCAGCTCAGTAAAATGGGCAAAGCGCTGTTGTCGGGCTTCCCGGCTCTGAGGGTCAGGTGAGACGGGCCAAGGCGTGACTCGCAGTCGGTCAGAAAAGGAGCGTCTGTTACACTGTTGCTGGGCAGCAACCAGCTTCTCAGTCATGCCCAGTAGCTCTGGGCTCAGCTGTGGCAGGACTTGAGGAGCTGAGGAAACCCTGGGGGACACTGACGTGGCTTGAATCTGTTCTTCTTCTTGCTGCTTCAGTTTCTTCAAGCGGATCTGTTCTTCTGACCAGACACACTCCTCCCGCATGCCCGCCTGGAGGCATTTGCGAAGCCGACACTCCTGGCATTTCCTCCGCATGTAGACGTCCACGGGGCAGTGACCGCCGCTGTGGCAAACATAGCGTGCTCCCTTGATGACACTGCGGCGGAAGAATCCCTTGCAGCCCTCGCAGCTCAGCACGTTGTAATGGAAGCCAGAGGCCTTATCCCCACATACACTGCACAACTCATTCCCCAGCATTTTGGGGGCTGGCCCCTTTTTCCGCTTTTGTGGACGAAGCTCTGTAGGCTCTGTAAAAGTCTCTGCCCTGGGGAGCAGGGCTGTGGGCTCTGCTGCCTCCAACCCCATCCTCAAAGCACTTCCAGCAGACTGGGCCATTCTAGCTTCCTCCCTGACGATGCAGCTGCTGCTTCCCTGGTCTCTTGCATCTTGGGTTTCTGCCTTCCACAATTCCGTTGCAGAGTCAGGACAAACACCAGGTCCTGGAGCCTCCAGCCACAAGGACATCTCTTCCTGGAGCCCTGGACTTTACCAAGACACTGTCCCTCTACCAAGACTGTCCCGTTTCCCCCCAGACCGGCCCAGTTCCATCTCTCTTCTTCCTCTCCTCACCCGGGAGCTCTTTCCTCCCACTCTTAATATAGTATTCCTTATTGCCTATGGCCCTTTGTCTAGTAGAATGGTCAGCTCAGAAATCACACATACAAGCAACACTAGACAGACTGAGCAGGTTGTATTTACATATTTGGGCTCATACACACATTATAATTTATATATGCATATATACACATTTATATACACACATATAAATATACCACATACATACAAAGAGAGAGACAGATATGAAAAAGAGGCCATGAATTTGATCAAATTACAGTACATGGAGGGGTTGCTGGAAGGAAAGGGAAAACTAAGCAAAATATATGAAACTAAAAAAGAAGTGATGGGTCTTTCCAGCCTGTGCCACGCAATAGGCATCTCTTGGGACAACTGGCACAAGCGCCACAAGACAGTGAGTGAGATAAAGCTCTACTCCTAAAAGCGAAAGTATGAGCTGGGACATCCTGTTGCCATACTAAGATTGGCCCTTGTCGTATACACACAGTCTGAGTTCGAGGAGGCAGTTAAAAGTACCATGCCCTAAGACTGGATGTGGGGAACTTTTACTGGGGCTCTGAGTGTTGTACTCAAAAAGCAAGGATCATTGATGTTGTCTCCAATGCATCCAGTAGCAAACTGGCCTGCACCAAGACCCTGGTGAAGAACACTGTTCTCATTGGCAGCACACGGTACCAACAGCGGTACGAATCTCACTGTGCCACTGCCCCTGCCAGCAAGAGGGGCAAACTGACTCCTGAGATTTTGCCTTGGGCAGATTATTCCTTTCTTCTTATCTATTCTTACCTTTTGTAATGGAATGTACACCATGAGGCTAACCTGCTATGGTATCTTAGAAATATTCAGCTTGGTTTCTATTTTATATGGCTCTGCAGCCAAAGATGCTAGACTTGAGTTCCAAGTGAGACTCTGGAATTTGAAGTTAATTTGAGTTAAGACTTTGGAACTACTGGGGATGAAATGCACATACATTAAATGTGAGGACATAAGTTTTATGGGACCAGGGACATAATATTATAATTGAAATACAGTTGTCCCTGGAACTTATGCAAAGATTAATCATTAATCATGTTAATGGTATTTAGAGAGTAGAAGCTCAATGCAGCCATGGTATTAAGAGGTGGGGCCTTTGGAAAGTGATTAAACTAGATTAAAAAGAATGGAGTATCCATGATGAATCTTCATGGTTTAATTAGAAGAGGAAAGAAACTACATGGATAGAGATATACATGACCTCCTACCATGATGTGATGCAGCCAATGGAAATCTATGAAAGAGTCTGAACCATGCTTTTTGTACTTCAAGCCTCCGAAATGGTAAACTAATAATCTTATTTCTTCAAGCCTCAGGTATTTTACTTTAAAGTCAACTAAGATATGAGCTGCTGTTATGGTTACAATTTTTGGCAACAGGAAGAATAAATCTTTGGAAATGTTGCTCAGTGGTAGAGCACTTGCTGAGATGTGAGAACACTAGTTTCATTCCCTAATACTGAAAAAAAAAACCAATTTTTTTAAAAAGTTAGGACACATTTATGTTTAGATCAAGCCTCAGAGACATTGCATTTTTGCCAATAGTGCTAACTAGTATTGGCTAACACAAAAACAAGGATCTGCAGAAACTGGTTTAGAACTAATGAGCACATGCATTGTGAAATAGAAAGAGACTGTGAGGCTATAAACGTGCCCACACTAAGCAAAGACCACCTCAATCCCAAGTATCCTTGGGAGTAGGAACCAACTACTAAATTCAACACTTTAGAACCAAAGGACTCACAGTAAATCTACACAAGGACCTGAAGAATCAAGGTACACATTCACAATTTCCCTCTCAGAAAACAGCTTAGCTATGGTGTGACATGGCAACCAAATCAAAGCCAGATACTCACATCTGTATTAAAACGACTTTTGTAGCGCTCGGGATATTTCTCATATTCTACAGGATCATACACACCATCTGTTTTCCTGACAAGATGATGATGGCGACTTAACACCGTCCCATACACTTTCCTGTGGTCTTACAAAGAAAGAAGAAATTAGTAAAGTGACAAATGATAACGATTTACAGTGATAAAATACTAACACAAAGACTATCAAAGACAGTAAAAGAGAAGGTCCTCCCATGCTGCTTACCTCCAGTTTTTGAAACTTCTTTTAATTCATGGGGCTCCACATACTCACAAGGTAACTCATTAAAGACTTCTTGGGCTCCCTGTAAATAGTGCATGAGAAAAAGAATCAAACCTCGGTAGAAACATGGCCAACAGATTTCCTGCAAGGATTCACAATTGCATCATTCCTCTTGCCCTGTCCTATAACCAGGATCACAACATAGAAGTACAAAGCGGGTGTCATGCTGGTAGCTTACAAGCCAGCTTTGGTTTCACTTGCATTAGAAGGGACTGGCATTTTAACTAGTTCATCAGGATAGCAAGATGAATTTAGAAATGTGGACCTAATACAAGTGCCTATTTACTTTTTGATTCACTATAGAAATTATTTTAAGTGGGAAAACTGTCTACCACAGAAGGAAAAGATCAGATGCATGCTTTACAATTTAGCACTAACAGAGGTACTATTTGTAAAACTTCTGCACTACAGACCTATTTTTCAATGACAGATTTCTCCAGGAGATTACAAACGCAACCTCAACACCACTCCAGAAGGAACCATTAATCCCAGTCTTTATCTTCCTTAGTGTGCTGGCTGGTCTTATGTCAACCTGACATACAACTTGAGTTATCTGAAAGGAGGAAACCTCAATTGGGAAGATGCCTCATTAAGACCTGGGTGTAAGGCATTTTCTTAATTAGCAATTGATGTGGGGGGGGGCAGTCCATTATGGGTGGGATCATCCCTGGTCCTGGGTTCTATAAGAAAGCAGGCTGAGCAAGCCAGGGGAAGCCAGTCATAAGCAGCACTCCTCCATGGCCTCTGCATCAGCTCCTGCACCCAAGTTCCTGCCCTGTTTGAGTTCCTCTCTGATTTTCTCTGATGATGAACAGTGATATGGAAGTGTAAGCCAAATAAACCCTTTCCTCCTTAACTTGCTTCCCCTGGCTTGCTCAGCTTGCTTTCTTATAGAACTCAGGACCACCAGCCCAGATTGGAAACACAATGGACTACCCCCAACCCTATCAACACTAATTAAGAAAATGCTTTATTGTCACAGAAGTAAAAACCCTAAGACACTTAGTTACTAGCAAGATTCCAAGCAGTTAATGAATAAACCACCCATCACCTGAAAGTTAGTGCTTTATATCATTAACAAGGAGTTTTCAAAGGAAGAGGAGGGAGGAATGGAGGGAGGGAAGGAAGATGTAAGTGTGAAGGGGCACTTCAAACTTCTAATGCAGTGGTTCTCAACCTTCCTAATGCTGCTACTCATTAATACAGTTCCTCGTGTTGTGGTGACCCCCAACCATAAAATTATTTTCATTGCTACTTCACAACTGTATTTTTGCTACTGTTATGAACTGTAATATAAGTATCTGAAATGCAAGATATCTGATATGTGAACTCTGTGAAAAGGTTGTCCAACTCCCAAAGGAGTCATGACCCACAGATTGAGAACCACTGCTCTAATCGATGACATCAGCTAAAAGCAAAGAAAATGCTTGGGCAACAACAAAAATACTCCAAATCGAATGGTCATTCATTCTGTTTGAAATGCCCATGAAATGTTCAGCATTTCAGATTGCTTGACAGAGAGGACAGGTGGAGCTACCTTTGATACGTTGCCAGTCCCCGTGAATACAAATGTTAAGGGTCCTATTGACTTTGGCATTAAACCCAGGGATATTTCATAGCCTGCGTCGCGGACAGCCTGCACAGCCTGGCTGCTGTTCCTGTAGTTGTGAGCCATGCCAAGATGCTGGAAGCAAGCACAGACAATCCAAGTCAGTCCACTAGCTCAAATGCGTTTCTAGGCTGAAAATGTGACGTGTTTCCAATAAATAAATAAAATCTCTCACCATAAAAGGTGTATGATGTCCCAAAGCAAGGAGCCTTAAACCCATTCCATGTAAAATATTGATCATTCCTGTCACAGAACCAGATCAATAAAAATACCATTAATTGAGTGGAGTTGACTAACAATGCACAAAATAGATTCTGTTCATAGGCATTTACCAGAAGGAATGATACATTTTTCTCTTTGTTCATTTTAAACCTGCTGGGTACCCTAAGGAAACAAAGATGATAGTATTTCAGATTCAGAAGGAACCTCAAGACATCTTGTCTATGTCCTCTACTTTCTACTATCAAATACACTCATTCATCTACATCCTCACCTGTTTTTTTCTAATACTGGCCCTGATAAGAAGGAAGAAAATCCCTCTTCTCATCAAAGGCTAATTTCTCCTCCTGCCTGCAGGTCCCAAAATGTCCTGGCCCTCCACAGAAAGAAATTTATCCTTGAATAGCTCCCTCGTAGTTCTTCTCTGTAGGTTCATTCTTATCAGTATTCTAACATACCCCCACCTCCCATACCAAAAGCAAGCAAACAAACAAAAACAAAGTCACCATTGGCCTAGGGATCCTAACAGATATTTAGTGGCCTACATCACTAAACTGGATGGAATTTTCAAATCCTTATTTACTTGTCAGAATTATTCTTGGGCAGTGTAGACTGTCTCTTGAGTTGACACTCTAGTCCCCTCAGTATCTCTGACTTGAATGTATCCTTCCCTTCCTATCCCACTATGTAGCCCAGGCTACTCTTGAACTCACTATGTAGCTCAGGCTAGCCTCAAATTCCAGAGTCTCCCCACTCAGCCTGAAGTGCTAGGATTTCTAAAAGGTACAGCCATACCCATGGCCAGAATTAATCTTACTTTCTTTAAGCACCTCTCTGTGTGTATTATATTAGCACCCTCAGGATTCTCTTTGGGGCTCCATTTTCTTCATATCTTCATTTCCCCTTAGGTAATCTCATCACATCCTAAATTTAAGTATTTTTTATATATGGATGATCCCCAAGTCTGTACTTCCAGTAGGGATTTTTCTTTTGATTTCAGGATGCTGCCAATCATCTTTTCTATGCCTTAAGTAGGGTATCTTCAGACATCTAAAACTCAGCATGCCTATAGCAATGACCTCATTATCTACTCTCCCTTTGTTTATAGGACTACAATCTTCCATGCCTTTCCCAACACCTCTGCCACACACACAACTCTACCCAGATTTCTTTTATCTTTTTGTTGAAGTCAACTTTTAAAAATAAATTGTTTATATGAAGTAAAATGCAATTCAAAATGTATAGTTTAATAACTATTAACAAATAGTCACACCAGTGTATCACAGATCCAGGATGGGAATTATTACTACTGTTTGTATAAATTAGATTCTTTGGTTTTATGTAAATGAAGTTGTAAGCACATATTCTGTTCTTTGCTTCATTTCAACTGGCATATTTTTTAGATTTACATCAATACTTTTGCCTTTTTGTTGCTGCAATTTCTCATTTTATGGTTATACCATCATCCATTTATCCATTTCTTTTTTAACTGACATTTGTATTATTTCCAGACTATTACAAATTTCTGTAAAAAATTATTTTTGTGGCACATACACACAATATGTTACATTGCATTACACATATACAATATGTGTCTAGTTTAAATGGAGTGGTATGTGGGGGTAATAATGCTTCCCTCATTCCCTATCTAACAAGAACTCCAGTACCCAAAACAGTATTGGCTATTGCCACTGCCCTTGTTTGCAAGCCAGAACTTGAAAGTAAGACTCTGTTGCTGAAGACACCATCTACTTCAGACACAGGACTTGAAGGAATCAAGCTGGAACTAGCCTGGAGAGCTCTTCCCTGAGGACTAGCTCTGATAGTATGAGAAGGTGCCATGCAAGCTTCCAAGGGAGAAAAGCAATCACTAGTCCTACCCAGCTGTAAAGTCTACAAACCACAGCAATGACTGGCCCAGCAATATATTCCCAATAGTGCAATAGTTCACTTTTTTTATTAAGAATAACCAACAGCTGTCTAATTGAGCTTAAGGCCTACTCAGTAGGAGGGAATGTATGCCTGAAACTGTAAAACTCTCCAACTACCCATGGCTGAACAGTTTAAAGACATTAGAAAAGACCTTACTACTGACATTTTCTAAAACCAATACAATTTCTAACTATGTTCTAAATACTTTTAATTATCCTCACTAATAGTAGCTCTCAATCCTCATCAAAGAAGCTTTTTTTTTTCAGCAGATAAGAGATTATTATGGAGATCCACAATTGACCAAAATACAGAAAATGAGTGACCAAGCTTTGATTGATACATCTACAGTGTAACCCCTACATCTAAGACTCAAGAAAAATTGTGGAAGAACCAGCGGGGCAGGGCAGGTCGTCTACTGCTAAATAGTGTCTTCTAGACATGGCAGGAAAGCTGTATTTATCAAGTATCAATCATATGGTTGCTTAAACAAGACCTGCACAGTGACATGCACCAGTTGATATGCCAATGTTATGAGAAAAATTTCATAAGATCTACCCCTAGATGAGGAACCACAGGGAACCAATGGCTGCTGAGAGAAGAGGAATAGGTTTTCTCCAGGAACGAGCTCCCAGATAGGTCACTCAATCCCAAGTGGTCAACCCGAAATGCATGTACATACAAGCAACACTAAACTGACTCAGCAGGGTGTGTGTGTGTGTGTGTGTGTGTGTGTGTGTGTGTGTGTGTGTGTGATAATAATTTAAGAAGAGGTCATAGATTCGAGAGGGAATGTGGGGAACGTAGAAGGGGTTGGAAAAAGAGGGAGAGGTGGAAATGATGTAAATACAGTACTCACGAATGAAATTCACAAAAAAATAAATATTTTAAGTTAAAGTAAAATTCATTTTGAGTCTCGCTATGTAGCCCACACTGGCCTCATATTCATGACAATCCTCCTGCCTCAAGCTTCTGGGTGCTAGTCTATCACAATAAATTGGTTTCATGAAATGTTTTCCTTTTCTAATGAGTAGAATTTACTTAATACTGTAAAATCAATCTTTTCTTGCAGTGGTTTCAGCCATTTGTATCTTTTAAAGGTTTGTCTAATTCATGAGTTCATCAAGCTCACTAGCCTTAGCATATTTTTTGTTGTTCTTTCAATTGTTGTAGAGGAGATTACTATGCTCTCTCTTATATTTCTTCTCTCTGTACAGTGCCAGCTCCCTTTTTTTTTTCATCTAGCTAGATTTTTTTTTCAATTTTATTGATAGCAGAGCTTTACACATGCCTAGGCTTCCCTCTTCCTTACTTGCTTAAATAGGTTTCAGTCATCTATCAAGTCTCAGCTTCAGATGTGCTAGCTCAAGGACAACCCTCCCAACAGCGATTTCCAGCTCAGTGCCCTTCTTCTAGCAAGTATCATTGTCACTATACTTGTGTGTTATCTTGCCTCCATCATTGTTTAAATAAAAGCCACATCCTATTCACAGGCATGGTGTTACTTGTGAATCAATCAGCTTATTTCTGATGTCTTCATTTTCTCTACAGAGAACACTCACCTGGGTAAGTTCCAAATGACCTGGAAGAGTAGTCAACAGGGCTCACCCCTCACTTGGTCAAGAAGATCCCCCCCCCCCGATTTTCTACTTATGATATCCCATTACCAAATATAACTTTGTTTCTCCAACAGGATCATCTAAAAAGCTAGAATCTATTCGTAGGTATTAACCTTTGGCCTTCTTCCTTTTTTTGTTTTTTGTTTTACCAGTAAACATAGGAAAGAGAAAGCATACTTGCACTGCTGAGACACACTTAGAAAGCTACACAGAGCCCTGTCATACCTACCTGCCACACCTGCCCATTGTCCAAATGCCACTATCCGAGACCCTCTGTGATCCACCATTTTCTCATAATCAATGAGTCGGATTTCCTGAAGAAAGGGAAAGAAGAAACTGTTGCAAACAGGCAAATTCAGCGAGTAAGTCACACATAAAGAAGTAAAAATTTTATATATTTTTTTCTTTCTTAGAAAATGCATGTTGACTTACTAACCCATTATCAGCAGGTGCACCATTAAATGCTTTGAAAATGCTTGGTCACAAAACCAGCTGTAATCAAAGCTAAAGGAATGAACTGAGTGTTAAACATCCTTTGAAGTGAAGAAAGGAAATAACGGAGGCAAAGGTTTCCTTTAAGTTATCACGTTCCCAACCTGCCCAAGACCATTTGAAACACACGTATGTCCCTACTTATCGTCAATCTTCTGGTTCCAAAGAAAATACATCCTTCCTAAGATGAATCCCTGTGTGTGAGCAAATCCTGGCTCATTCTGAGTCCTTCCCAGTCAGTCTTCTTAAACTATAACCTCTTTCTTGCATATATATTCTTCCTGTACATTGCTCCTCAGTCATTTTTAAATACCTTTTTTTTAACCTAAAAAATAGCAACAAAAAGCCCAACACTCTCTTTCCCTCTCTCTCCTCTCCATTTTATTCGCTCTTTATCTCCCTTCTCTTTCCATCTTTACATTCCATTTCTTCATCTTTGGCAAACACAAATTCTTTCTCTTTCTTCAAAGATCTTCCCTCTCTCAGGAAAGCCCCATTTATGTATTCTTAAAAGCTATGTTATAATTATACAATACTTTTATCTCTTTGAAGATAATAGGAGTTGGGGGCCTGGGGTACACTGATAAGTAGAACACAGAGTACTTACTTAGCATATGCAAGATCATGGGTTGTAACCCCAGTACTGGGGGAAAAATTGCACAATTTAAAATCAAGTTTACAAATATATTGATATTTTAATGTATATTCAACTCTGAATGACTTGTTAGCATGCTGCCCAAAAGCCATCCTGCTGGGTCTGTTTTTATTAATTTTTTTGATGAGGACCAAAGGTACATATAACAAAATGTCTCTGAAGTTCTCCATAAAAGTGTTTATTTGCTTTAAAGTGGTTTTGAAATTAATAGGAACATATCCTATCGCCCCATATAAAATCCATTTCCTCCATTGTTTGTATTGTTGGTAAACACAACCCTCTGTTCCATTCTCAGATTCTACATCAAATGTTCTGCCATCCTTACTGCAGGCCATAGGCCTTGGCTGTGATCTGTATCTCCACTCACTCCCACACTCATCCAACCTCCCAACTATATACACCACCTGATCTCTGATAGTGCTGGTCAGGAAAAGCTGCTCTCCTAGGCTACAGACTCATTTCCAATATACTATCAGCTTCTCTGACAACTGTCAAAATGTAGATATCCAACAAGCTAAACCCCTCTGCTACCAACATGGCCATCCTAGCTTGCTGTCCTCATATACAGCATAGCCATGGTGGGAGGCCAGCTCCCACCTTTTACAGGGTTCCTATGAGGAGAAGAGAGGCATAAGGAATTTATAGATAGAAAGATAGCAGAGATGAGACAGAAACACAGGATAGCTTCAGGAGAACCTGGATCAAAATCCACCAACCCCTTCTTGCTCTTCAAAAGGGCTTTTTATAACAATGCCAAGGGGTGGAGCAAAAGACAGCCCCCCTTGCTAGATCAAAGCATACCACACAGCCAAGTGTAGACCTTTCCAAATACATGGTAACCACACATGTGGTCAAGTCATCTCCTTATGCAGCCCCACTAGATAAAGCAAGCTCAGATCTCACTAGGAAACCTCTGTTGGCTCTCACAAGCCATCCTAGCTTGCTTTCCTCATATACAACAAAGCCATCCTAGCTTGCTTTCCTCATATATAACATGGCCATCCTAGCTTGCTTTCCTCATATACAACATGGCCATCCTAGCTTGCTTTACTCATATACAACA
>CABHPQ010151485.1:0-15528 GCA_902168405.1 Peromyscus aztecus
CTCATAAAGTTATAACTGTATAGTTAAACCTGTGTGTTGCGGTGGTTCTGATGAAAACATTAATTTTTATGATGAAGACTGATTGTTTTGGTAATGCTCATCTGCACTGGGGTCATACATGCATGTGTTACCTAAGTAGTTATAAAGTTTTGTCCAAAAGGTACTCTAACAACTTAAAGAAAATTTACCTCCAAATTATGGTTATATGTAAAATATTATGAGAACCTGGGAGCTAATAACTCTGGAAAACACTACTCTGATGGTAGATATTTCCTGTATAACATATACATTGAAGTTACCCATTGTGTCTCAACAATATGGTTGTGTAAACGGGACTCACACAATGACAACAACAATAGACAGGTGAAGAAGGCTGTATTCTCACAGGGCACAACCCTAAAGAGGGAACTAATGAGAGTTGACATTAGGAGAATTTCTCCTCTGCAGGAATGAGTCCTTTGATTGGTTATCCAACACTAAATAGTAAGCCTTGAAATCATATACATACATACTAAACCAAGCCAAATAGACTCAGCAGGTTGGATTTATATAGTTATGCATTTACTTATATAGGTAATAACAACTAAAGAAAAAGAAACCAAGAATTTGAGAGGGAGTAAGGGGCAGTGGGAGAGGTTGGAAGTAGGAGCAAGTAGAAAAGAACGATGCAATTACTTTTTTGAGATTATTTAAATTTCATTTTATGTGCATGGGTGTTTTCTCTCTATGTATGCCTTGTACATCACAAACATGCAGTCCAGGAGGAGGCATGGGATCCCCTGGAACTGGAATTACAGATGATTGCGAACTGCCCTGTGGATAATAGAACTGATACCTGGAACCTCTAGAAGAACAATCAGGGCTCTTCACCTTTGAGGCATCTCTCCAGCTGGAGAAATTATGTAATTATATTTTAATTTAAAAATTAGGCAATTATGTTTTAATTTCAAAGAATCTTATGTTCTTCATACAAAAAAAATATTTAATTTTTTTAAAAGAAATGTTTTAAAGATGTGAATAGAGAGCATTGTCGTATTTCTGCCTACCTTGGAAACCCGAATTTCACCCCTTGAAGTGAGCAATTTTCTATAATGTAATTAGAGAAATTAATGAATTTTGAGAGATAAATGAGGACAGAGGGAAAAGGACAAGGAAACAAGAGAGAAGAGATAAAAGTAGGGGAGAGAAATACATTTTTGTTCAACTAACCTGGAACGTATCACTAGTTAGTATAGATCATATGAATTAAATTCACTTAAAGATTGGAGCCAGGCCCAAAAAAACAAAGCCTGAAACATTACATAATAATGTCTTACTTCAAACTACCTAAGACAAAATATGACATGGTTTGTGTTTTTTAAGTGACAAATCTCCATAATAAAGCACACACATCTTTTTCAGTGGATCTTGAGTCAGTAGGACAAGTGGAAAGGCCGACGAGTCATTCCTGATCAGTGTGTATCTGTTTTGTTTTTAGTGGGTGGGTATTTGCCTCCGTGTGTGAATTTGTGCCTTATCCATGAATGCTCATGGAAGTTCAAAGAGAAGACCTGTGCTGGGCTGAAGTTACAGATAGCTGTAAACCATCATGTGGGTACTGGGAACTGAAGCCAGGCTAGCTGCAAGAACAAGTGTTCTTTCCTGTCCAGGCCATCATTTCAATCCCTCATCCCTGGTCTTTTAACCCCGACTAAGGCTTATTGCCATATGACTGTGACAGATGAACTGGTTACCACTGACGTGAAGATGTACCTTCCACAGCACTTCAGAGATCCAGTGCTGGTTGTGCAACACATGTGATGGAGGACTCAAGAAAACCTCAGCACTTTCAGTTAATTTTTTTACATTTATAGGTCACCATTTTATTAACAGATATTAAATGCCTAAAGTGATGGGCTTTATTATAACACTTCATTTGTGGATATAATGTAGTATGACCATTTTTACCACCTGGCATAAACTCATACTTCTTTTCTTTCTTATTCTATGGGGTTCCTTTCTCTTTCTTGGCAATCTCCCTTCTATGTTCGTGTCTGTTTGTTTAAGATTTGAAATGTTGCCGGGCGTTGGTGGCGCACGCCTTTAATCCCAACACTCAGGAGGCAGAGCCAGGTGGATCTCTGTGAGTTCGAGGCCAGCCTGGGCTTCCAAGTGAGCTCCAGGAGAGGCGCAAAGCTACACAGAGAAACCCTGTCTCGAAAAACAAAAAAAAAAAACAAAACAAAACAAAACAAAAAAAAAGATTTGAAATGTCAAATAACACATTCAAATAGGATATGTTAATATATGCATAAATATAAATGTCATATTATATAATATATCTGAATAGAATGTCACTATATGAATATAAAGGACACACACACAGTGTGTGTGTGTGTGTGTGTGTGTGTGTGTGTACATATATATATACATACATTTGGGAGGTTTTTACAATCACCTGTGACTCAGTTACAGAGAATTCAATGGCCTCCTCTGACCTCCAACAACACCAGGAGTGTGCATGGTACCTATAAATACATCATTGCAAAATACTCATACACATAAAAATAAACAAATACATGTTTCACACAAGGATGGAACCTCTTGTGGGATGGCTAGATGGCTCCACAGGGAAGGAAATTAACTCTGACAACCTGAGTTCTGTTAGTAGGATTCACATTGTGGAAAGCAAGAACTAAATATTCCAAATTGCTCTCTCACCTCCACATACATACTATGACATATACATGCACAGAAACAATAAATAATATAGAACAAATGTTTTAAAACAAACAATGTATTTGTTTTTTGATTTTGTTTTTTTAATTAAGCATCATTTAATGATAAAGGGCCAAATTAAAGAAAACATGTGATATCATTAAAATAATGAATATTTTTATAAAACTCTCTTAGATGCTGTATGTATTCAGGGCTAAGGTTGTAGCTCAATTGGGACAGTGCTTACCTTTCATTCATGAATTGCTAGGTTCATTCAGCAGCACAGAATTCAGCTGGTGAGCAAGATTTCAATGAGAAGCACTGTGGGGGTGAGGGCCGAAAGATCCAAAGTTCAAAGTCTTCCTCTGCTTCACAGTGAGTTCCAGGCTACATATGAGATTCTGTCTTAAAAAAAGAAAAAGGAAATAGAAGTTGTTTTCATGTATTACAATATTCTTGGAATAAAATTGACTTCTATTTGCTCATCCTATCTATAATAAATTTTTATTTGAACAGTTGACTCTCTGGTGCTAGGATGTTTATTATAAAGGTTGTTAGTAGAAACAGTATCAATCAGTCATGTTTCATTTAGTGTTGTTTTTGTGACCACATCTCTTCCTCCTCTGAGACGCAGAGATCCACTGAGAAATACAGGTATTTGAAAGTTGGTCATGGTGTATAACTCCTGGGATTCAATCCTCTTAGGCATAGGAGACGAAGAAAAACAAAAAAGAAGAGAGAAAAACACAATGCTGAGGATCAATTTTCAAAACACAATAAACCAGATAGAGGAACTGTCGAGGACTGGGCTTTCTATGGGGAAATTAAACCTTGGTAACAGCAAAGATCTTACAAATGTATTTCTTGCGAGAACATAAACCCTTCTATTGAGATTTTAAATTGCATTTAAATAGGGAAACAGATCCACTTATTTGCTAGGCATCTTTTCCAATAGTTCTAAATTGGAAAAAACAAAGTGTAAGATACAGTTCAGCTCTCTTTTGCCTGGCCTTTTTATGTAAATCCAAGTCAAGTGCAAGGAATTCTGTTCAGGAAATGCACCGGCACCAATCCGTAGTCATCCTGTGACAGTACAGAAAAGCAATACCATACCTAATTAAATTAGTTAAATGCTGCTGTCTGGATTTATCTAGTTGTTGTAATTTAATCAGAGCTAAATGAGATCATTATTTAATTAAAATTGAGACTAATTAATTGTTCCAATTGTTGTTTCTATGAAAGACAAAATTTCTTAGCAAAACCACTTTGACGAAGCGGGGAGATCACTTTGCACAATGCCTCAGGGCTCATCCCGGGAATCAGACCCCCTCACTGGATGATAGTCATGGTATTTTAATGAACACACAGCACACAGCATTAAAGAGAAAATATTGACTTTAAAGCCAGCTAAAGTAATGTACCTTAAAACAAGAAGAAGAAAAAAATAGGAAGAACTAAAACAATCACAAAAGTTCAAGCAAAAAACAAACAAGCCAAATCCCAAAACCATAAATCCATTTCTCATCTATTTGTTGATAAAAATCATTTGATTATGGTACTTTTAGTAGATATTTTCCAGTTTTAATGTTACAATGTATTTCTGTTCCGTGACTTGATTGTCCTTTATTTCAGATGGGTGTGTCTGCTTCCGTGGACCTTTGGGATATGTTTGCTCATTAGTGAATAATAATGAGTATTTCCTGTCATTTTTGCTTTCTAGGGAAAGCTTGTATACTGAGGATGTGATCAAATGAGGAGCTGGGGATGTTTCTTAAACTGGAAGCTTAACAACAGCTTGCTGACTCTTTTGTAGTGTTTGGCAATTGACATACAGTTCCTGCTACAAAAAAAAAAATGTTTAAAACAGAAAGCTTGATACAATGGCTTTCCTTGTGGTTCTTCTTTTTCCTCTTGCGAAAGGAAATGATGCTATTTCTAATATCACAAAGGGAAGGATGAATTTCTGACTGAGTTCTTCCAGCCACATCTCATTATCTCCTCACTACGCTTCTGTACCCTATGAGGAGCAGGGCTTTCCATGTCTCCTGGGTGACAAGGCCACCAAGAGAAACAAGGCACAGATTCAGGTTTTCCTCATTCTGTTGCACACAGTGGCTTCCGTCTTGCACCTTGGTGGAGATGGGGTGATCTTTCATGAGCATAGCTTTACCTAACAGAAATATCCCAGTGTGGATAAGGCAACCAAGGATTGATTCAGGAGTTTAACGTCATGATTGGACTATGTGTCTCTATACATTCTTCCACTCATCTGTTTCTGGTGTCTGAAGAGGCACAAGCAGCAAAAGCATGGGTCTTAAAATATATAAGTGATTACAAAATACATGGACTGACTACAGGGCAAGTTCTAATCATGTTGCTGATACTAACCAGCTTTGTGATCTTCTGCAGCTACACTCTCAATAGAGAAGCATATCCTGTCTGCTTAGAAGAGCTTCTTACCAGATACTGTTTGGTTTTAAGTCAACTTGCCATAAATTAGAATTGTCTGAGTAGGGGACTCAGCTGAAGAGCTGGCCTGATGACCTTAATGGACGTGGAAGGCCCATGAAGACAGCTGGAAGCACCTTTGGGAGTGGTGTAGGTAATAAATGGTAAAGCAGAAAGATTACTCCCCCTTTTCTCACCCGGTCTTCCTTCTGGCTGCCTACCGATTGACTCTGCTGTTGCTGCCGCTGCTGCTTCCTCCCCTGATTGTCAGAAATAGCTTTATCAAGCTTCCATCCTGGACCGATGGTTCTGCAGGAGCCTTCCAGGTTTGCTGAGTCACATAGCCCTGTGTACTGAGTTATAACCAGGTTGTCAGCTTCTTCAGTGACACACAGCGACTGTGGGAATTACTCCAACTGCTGAGGCACCCAGCCACCAGGACCAAGTAACAGTTGGGTGCTCAGCCTTTCAGGTGTTATTGTTACTCTTCTACCATATCTAAATTAATAAATTATTTAATGCAATGTGCATGTATGTATGTATGTATGTATGTATGTATGTATTCATCCCACTGGTTCTGGTCCTCTACAGAACCCTGACTAACGCACTAAGTCATTTAAGAACTCCTCCCTTCATTTATTACTTGGTCTTACTCTAGTACACACAGGTGTGTTTCCTATAGTACTGGTAATGTTAGAGTATACTTTGGATTAAAGAAATAATTGGAATTATTTTCTTTTTCTCTGAGTCCATGATATAAATGAAGGAAAGCAAAATGAGTAAGGAAGAGGTTTCTAGAAGTTACTTTTAAATAAACTCATTATAGGTCGTCAAAGACAGACAGTATGAAACCAGTTATTTTTTGGGGGGGATGGTCATGACAACAGAAATAATTGACATCAACAGGATCAATGCCTATTTGACGTCAACAAAGAGTTTCAAGGGGCTGGATGATGGAAAAGGATGAAGAGGGGATACTAAGGGTAGACATCTGTGTGTAACAAACCTAACAGGATTCTTGCAGAAGGTATGCCAGTGCGGTCAGATACTAGTTGGTGATGGTAAATGATGAAATTTCTTTAGATACCAAAGGTAGAGAGGATAGTGCCTTACTTAGATCACCTAGCAGATATCTTGCTACAAGTGTGTTCTTATGGGCAAGTCTCTAGGATGCGGAGTCACTGAAAACGGTCTCAGAACTACTTGTCAAGAGTTTGTTCAAGTTAGTCACAGGGGTTGATTCATGGCAGAACACCTGCCTAGCAAAACAAACAACTAAACCTAGAATGTTTGGATGAAATTATAGGTTGTTATGGATTTTCAGATGATTTTTATAGGCCTATATATTTAGTTTAAAAAGCATGCTGGGGCTTACTCCTTAGCACCCAAAATTTGGGTTTGGAAGTAATATATTCTACATAATACAATCCTTAAATAATATGTTGCCCAGTAGAGAATGCACCATATATAAATCCTGTGTGAGCTGATATTTTCTATGAGATTATTAATGAAGAAGCTGCAGTAACATACACAAGAGATCTATCTCACCCAAATTAAAAATTCACATAAAGGGCTTAGTGGTTAAGAACACTGGTTGCTCTTCCAGAGTACCTAGATTCAGTTCCCAGCAACCATATGGTGGCTCACAACCATTTGCACAATCAATTTTGAGGGTATGTGATTCACTCTTCTGGCCTCTAAAAGCACTAGTCATGAACATGGTGAATAGACACAAACATAGGCAAAATATTCTTCCAGATAAAATCAAAACAAAATAATTTTAAAAAGTCAAATAAGATATATTTTGAAGCTATTAGAAAAATACATTTGCAATAGACATTATTTTTACAGGAATATTTCTCTACACAATAACATGGAATAATTAATAATCAAGTTATTTGATAGGTTTATGAGATAGGAGTCCATACATAGCACCACTCTTCTTCAGTAACCATAATGTCACTCAGCCAAACACATTGAGTTATTGTACTGAGATAAGGAGGACAATTTGCTAGTTTGGGGCTATAATACACAGCATGGTTTGAATTCTTTCTTCACTGAACTAACACCTGTACTTATACATATTACACACACACACACACACACACACACACACAGAGAGAGAGAGAGAGAGAGAGAGAGAGAGAGAGAACCAAATTCCTCATGATTATGAACCATATTTAAAACTCCAAATTTATATTCCATGTAATCACAGAACACAAAAGACCATTTGGAGAGCAGTTTCATATTTCAGCATGCACTTTTTAAGTCATTATGTGGCTGGTAAATTTCTATGTTCATAAATGAAATCAAGTTCAGGAGTCAAGTTAGTCCCTTTACAAAGGACTGGGTTCTGATGCTAAGGGCCCCAGCATGGTGATGATGCTTTCATGAATATGCCCATTTTATACTAATAATACATTGGGATACATTAACATTTCTGTGCTGTATCTTTGCACACTGCTCTAATTTTAAACTGACTCTTTAATGGTAAAATGTAATTAATCATCCACTGTTAAAAGAATCCAAGTTTTACAGCAGTAAATACACTGACAGGGAAGGTGAGCAAGGACATTCACCCATTTATTTCATCATGTGTAGATTATCCCATGCTTAGTAGTATAGACCATGAAGGAACACCTTCACTGTCTCAGGAGCCTTAAGTAGGAATGTAATTCTAGGTGTTTTTCCTTTGATAGATATAACATTTCTTGCCATGCTTCATCTTGATAATGTCTTGAAAATAAGCCTGTTTAAATGCTTAGATATATTTATCTAGGACACTTAGGTAGTATTTACAAGCAGGAACAAGTGTACAGAATAGCATTATATTTGGGTGTTGGTTGAATCAACAGTACTACTCACATGTAAATGAGTGACTCTGATATATTTACTGCTTAGTAACAGGTCACTTAATACATCAAAAGGGGAAATAAACTTGCATAAACAGTTCTTATCTTGACACTCAACTTGAGATATCTGTTTATATTCTTTTCTGCTTCTCCAAGATATAAATTTCTAAACCTTGGCTAGGTTGAGAGAGCTAATTCTGTGTTACCTAATGTATTTTAATTTCGCATATGAAACATAAACAGAGATTGTTTGATTCTTGGAAGAAAGCTTTATGGAAAAAAAGTCTGCTTCTATTGTCTGTATTTTGATTCAGGTTTTTCTGGGTGCTGTAATTCTAATATATTCATTCAACTGTATGTCAATAATTCCTTGGATATAATCTAAGCTAAAGTTGGTATCTCATATATTAATGTCTATCCCATATAGTCATGTTCCCTTAGTTTTTTCTTGGACTTGACAACAGATTAATTTGTTAATGCAGGTATTTTTTAAACTATAGGATTTATGATTTACTGCAGTAAATGTTCAAATCTTATTGCTGGGAACACCACACATTTGGGAGAAGTGATATGGAGAAATCAAGCTGTTACTGACATGAAAGATTCTGCCCTACTAGCTAAATTTCATAGTGATGGAAGGGGTATAAAGTCTGTTTGGAGAAAAATCATCAAATCCCCATGCAGCTCTTAACCCTCACCAGAAAAGCTTCTGTTTAGAGTTGTTGTTAGTTAATAAAAAACAACAACAACAATAACAACAACAACAAAACTCACAAGTGGTCAAAATGTAAAAAATAGTCGACAGTACAGTGATTAGCCCTAAATAGGATGTTAACATCACACTTCTCCCTCCAAGACTTAATAGAACATGCTGGAAGCCTGGGTGGAAACACTGTAATAACCTGAGGTTGGTAAGGACTTCTGGGAAAATTCTGTCTACTGGACATGGCATGGCTATTACATTCATCAACTCACACCACTGTGGATACCTGCTCAAGACCTACAAAGATCAAGCCATCCAAACTTCCCACATAGAGGAGGAAGGTGCTTTCAAGGGCCCCCTCTCTTCTGAGGGGCTATGAGCAGTTGGTAGCTGCAGAGGAATGGACAATCAAGCAATATACATTTCATTGAAACCATATTTCGGCTGTCGAATTTGGTCTTATCCAAGGAAAGCTATATGCTGAATAATGGTGCACAGCAGAGGCTGTGAAAAATAGGGTAAGGAATGCAGAAAGTTTATTAATAGATATTAAGCTGCAGTAGATCAGAGTTAGATGGTCTGATGGGCTTATTTTGTATAGTAAGGCTCCTGTCATTAGCAACAGACTGCAATTCAAAAAGCCACAAGAAAATATTTTGAATCATTTGGCATAAAGAAATGTTAAATGTTGGAGGATATAAATATAAATTGACCATTTTGAGCATCAAGCTAAGTATAAATTTGTGAAAGAATATATGTTGCTTTGTCTTTGTCCCAGTCTTAACTTATATGTTAACTTAAGTTTATAGAAGGAGTTAGGGAATTTTATGTTTTGGTTTTTTTTTTTCTTCTCCTTTTTAATTTTTTTGGAAGTATTTTTAAAGAGTGTTAATTATTCTTATTTTTGTTAATTAATCAATCAATTAATCAATAAATAACTCATAACAGGAATTTACACAGTGTAGTTTACCCCATTCAGCAGCTTAAATCTTTGTAGGAAAATTTCTATTCCACCTAAAATATCAGGTTTGAGGCATCAATGTTTCATTAAGTCTTTCTCACATTCCATTTTATATCTGTAAGGTCGGTAGTGATGACCAATCCTTCACTCACAATATTCATAATTTGAGCCATTTTTGTTTCCTTTTTGAGCAGTCTATTTTTTAATATTGTTAATACTTTCAAAGAATTTACTTTTAAAAACCCTTTCACTATGGTTTCCCTTGCCTAATTTATTAGTTTGCATTCAGATTTGATTAGTTTCTTATCTCTGCTCTAGGTTTCCGTGTGTTTGTCTCCCTTTTCAAAGTCTTCAAGTAGGTTTTAAGGAATTGACTTAAGTTCTTCTTACTTAATACAGGTACTCTCTCCTCCAGCACTCTCCAAGTGTACTGTAAAATTATAGCACCTCAATTAATTTCTTTTACATAATTTTCTAGTGTTCTTTATAATTTTTTTCTTGACAATTTTTACTGTAAAGTACAATGTTTAATTTTTACAAATTTGAGATCCCTCCCATTTTTTAAGTTTTATTTTATAATTTAATTTAATTTTACATATCAGCCACAGATTCCCTTGTTCTCCCCCCCCCCAACCCCCCCTCCTTCCCCCAGGCTACCCCCCATTCCCATCTCCTCCAGGGCAAAGACTCCCCTGAGGATTGAGTTCAACCTGGTAGATTCAGTCCAGGCAGGTCCAGTCCCCTCCTCCCAGGCTGAGTCAAGTGTCCCTGTATAAGCCCCAGGTTTCAGTCAACTCATGCACTGAGGACAGGGCCCGGTCCCACTGCCTGGATGCTTCCCAAACAGATCAAGCTAATCAACTGTCTCACTTATACAGAGGGCCTGATCCAGTTGGGGGCTTTATTTATACACAAAATACCATTGCACATGAAAATAAATAAATAATTAAAATAATATTTTTTAAAAGAGGCATATAGGAAAAAAATAGAAAGGCCAAAATAGAAACTTACCATCATTTGATAGAACCAAAACATTAAAGGAAGAAAACAAAGAAAGGATATTAAAAGCTACACCTCATATATAAATATAGGCCCATTAGAATAGCACCTGACTTATAAATGAAGACTCTAAAATCCAGAAGGGCCTGGATAAATGTTCTACAAACTGAGAGACCACAGATGCCCAACCAGACAATTATATCCAGCAAAACTATCAACTACAATTGATAGAGAAAAAGAAAACATTTCTCTGTAAAAACAAATGTAAACAGTTTTTGCCCAGCAACCCAGCCCTACAGAAGGTACTAGAAGGAAAACTTCAGTCTGAAGACGGTTACCTACACAGCCAAGAGGACACAATACATAAGTAATTCCAGAGCGGTTAGTCAAAAGTATGTATGGGGGAAAGTGAACCCACACCACAACAACAAAATAACTGGAATTAATTCTGAGGCCAGCCTGGTCGACATGAGGCCAACCTGATCTACAGAGTAAGTTCCGTAAGTTCCAGGACAACCAGGGCTATTACAAAGAGAAACACTGTCTTAAGAAACAAAAAAAAAAAAAAAAAAAAAAAAAAAAAAAGAAAAAAAAAACAACTAATGTCAATACATTTCAAGTTATTCTGCATAATAGGCAATGAAGGATCATTTTCTAATCGTTTTCTGAGACTATCAATAATGCATAACAACCCAAGAAAAGAAATTACATGAACACAGATGTAAAAAAAATCTCAATAAAATATTTGCAAACCTAATTCAATAACACATACTAAAAATTATCAACTGCAATCAGTTGGATTCATCCCAGAGATGCAGGGATGGTTCAACATATGTAAATCAATGAATGTAATCCTCCATCCAAACAGACTGGATGACAAAAACCACACAATCATCACATTAGATGCACAAAAGAACTTTAAAACCAATCCCCCCCCCTCCAATTGAAAGTCCTGGAAAGACTAAAATTATGAAGGACATATCTCAACATAATAAAGGCAACCCAAAGCAAGCCACAGCCACCCCCACCCTAAATCAAGAGAAACTCAAAGCACTTCCATTAACATAAGGAACAATTAAGGATGTTGGCTCTCTCCGTACCTATTGAATAAAGCACTTGAAGTCTTAGCTAGAGAAATGAGATAATTGAAGGAAAATAAGAAGAGTCAAACAGGAAAGGAAAAAAATCAAAGTATTTTTATTTGCAGATGGTATAATTTTATACACTAAAGACTCCACAGAGAAATGTCCACAGCTGATAGACATCTGCAGCAAATTAGCAGGATACAAAATTAACACACAAATATCAATAGCCTTTCTACCCACAAATGAGGAGCATACTGAGAAAGAAATAAGGACAATAATACCTTTAACAATAACCTCACAAAATATTTTGTTATAACTTGAACCGAGAAAGTAAGACTTCTATAATAAAACCTTTAGGTCAATGAAGAAAGAAACTGAAGTAGGTAACAGAAGTTGGGATGAACCTCATGCCCGTGAAATCAGTAGGTATAATATTGTGAAAATGGCCATCCTACCAAAAGCAATGTATAGACTCAACACAATTCCCATCAAAATTCCAACCCAATTCATCTCAGAAATTAAGGAGGAAAACTTGGACTTTACCTGGACACACACACACACACACACACACACACACACACACACACACATGCTAACAAAAAACATGATAGCTAAAACAATCCTGAATAATAAAGGAACTGCTTGAGGTATCACCATCCCTGATTTCAAGTTGTACTAAAGAGGTGTTTTTTTGTTGTTGCTGTTGTTGTTGTTTTTAATGGTTTTCTGAGATAGGGTTTCTCTGTGTAGCTTTGCGCCTTTCCTGAAACTCACTCTGTAGCCCAGGCTGGCCTCGAACTCACAGAGATCTGCCTGCCTCTGCTGTAGTTAAAGACGTGCGTTGCCGCCGCCACCACCACCACCACCGCCACCACCACCACCCTGCTTGTACTACAGAGGTATAGTAATTAATACAAAATAATATTTCTATAAAAACAGACTCATGGAAGACTTAGACAATCCCACACAACTTTGGACACCCGATGTGTGTGTGTGTGTGTGTGTGTGTGTGTGTGTGTGTGTGTGTGTGTATAAGTGTAAATATGTTAAATACACACACAGGAGGAAAAACTGTATCTTCAGCAAGCAGTGCTGCTCAAAAAGTGGGTGACTGCAATTAGAAGAATGGAAATAGATCACACTTCACAAAACTCAATTCTAAGTATATCAAAGACATCAATGTAAGAACCAGTACCCTGAATCTGATGGCAGATAAAGTAGGAAATAGTCTTGAACTCATTGGCCCAGAAAAATACTTTCTGAACAAAGACACTGATAGCACAAGCAATAAGAAAAACAAATAATAAATGGGAATACATAAACCTGAAAAGCTATATGGCAAAAGATACCATCATTCAGACAAAGCAGCAGGCTGCATCATGAAAAAAAAACTTTACTAATTATATATTAGAAAGATGGTTAGTATCTAGAATATATAAAGAATTAAAAATATCTAAACATCAAGAAAACAAATAACCCAATTTAAAAACGGGATACAGAAATAGAGAGTTCTCAAAAGATGAAACACAAATGGCTGAGAAACACTTTAAATATTCAGCATCCTTAGTCAACAAGGAAATGCAAATCAAACCTACTTAGATTCCATCTTACACCATCAAGTGACCAAGGTCAATAAAACCCATGATAGTTCATGCATATGTAGATGTGGAAAAGGAGGGACACTTATTCATTGCTGATGGGAATGCAAACTAGTACAGTCCCCATTCAAATCAGTGTAGCTGTTCCTCAAAAATCTGAGCATTAGTTGCCACAAGATTCAGCTATACCTCTTTGGGGCATAGACCCACAGGACTCTGCATCTTACAACAGAGATACTTGCTCATCCAAGTTCTTTGTTGTTCTTTTCATAATATCCAGAAACTGGAAAGAGCCTACATGTATATCAACCAATCAATGGATAAGGAAAATGTGGTACACAATTTACAATACGATAAAACATTATTTAGGTATTGTGGAAAATAAAATTATAAAATTTGCAGATACATGAATGGAGCCAGAAAAAAAAAATCATTCTGCATGAAGAAACCCAGACCCAGACAGAGAAGCATTGCATGTTTTTTTTTTTTTTCTAAGTGGGTGTTAGCTTTCAAATTTTAGATATGTGTGTTTCAATCAGAGATTAGGAAGCTAGTAAGGAACTAGGTAAGAAAGGTATCTTCTGATAAAGGAGAAATAGAATATAGCATTAAAAAGAGATAAAGGGGAAACTGAATATGAGGATTAAGTGGGAGTGGGAGGGAAGGAGACAGGAGAGATTATGAAGAGGGAAAACCAATATTGAAGTCCTTTTCAAAACTGATAAGAAAACCTACTACTGTAGACGTTTCCTAAAACATGTGCATATGAGAGAAATTTAAATGGAGTCACCATACTTTGGGAAGAGAATGCCCCAAACAGATATCTTATACCCACCAAGTTAAACCTCCAGTGACAGTGAGTTACATCTAATTGAGTCTAAATACTCCTATAAACACCAATCCCTAACATGACTGAATATTCCCAAAGATATTAGTTGTTCTCCACAACTTGAAGGTAAGGACCTGTGGCTGAAGACAGCACTTAATGCCTGACTCTAAGCTTCATCTCTACTAACTAACAAACATTTCTGGGGCTGGAAGTACCCATGCTACCAAAAGAAAGGTAACCACCTACAAAGCCTTCAGTCTACACCTGCCACCTGCCTGCAGGATACACTGGTACAAAAGTGGCAGAAATAGAATTGGAGTAACCAACCATAACGATGAGAAGGAGATGGGGACGAAGTCTTACCTCTGTTGTCCCTTTATATAAATGGTTGCTGCCTTTAAGACACAGGTGTCTGAATCAGCAACTGCAACGCCACCACTACCAGCAGAGGTTAGGCTGCAAGGGCCGTAGCTGGAGGAAAATCTGTTTCCTTCAACACCAACTCTCGCAAAGCTAGGAAGGGAACTTAACTAAACCTCAGTCCCTCTAAAGAACTCAAGAGTCAAAGACGAAGGTAGAGTTCTGCTCTTCAGAAGCCGACTAGCAAGCAGCTCGCCTCTTCTCCTTGCTCATCCTCCAAAAAAAGCCCTCCTGAAACCTTTCTCACCTGGCTCCTCCCTACCACTTCCTGTCAGCTAATTGTTGACCCAGCCTCTTGACCGCAGGTGAATTTTATTTAATCAAACACCTCTTTGCATCATTAAACAAACATTCCAGAGCATAAATAAAAGTAACACACCTTGAAATAATATTCTACAGCATACCTCTAACCAAGAAGCTATTTGGAGACTAGAAAATCCAGTTTTCTCCAGTGGTGTCCATGTATACGTCAACCACACCACAGGGCAGGCCTTATGCCTAGGAGTAGTCTGCCAACATAAAACATTCCACATTCTTTTTGTATTCACTTTTGTTGTGGTTTTTTTTTTTTGTCTTATTGATTTTATTTTTTAGTTCATTTTGATCTTTTTTTTTTTAGTCTTTTTTTGTTGTTACTATTTTGGGTGTTTTATGGCTTTATTTTTCTTTGATTATTTGCTTGTCTGTTTATGATATAAAACAAATCTGAAGTTGTGCAGACAGATAGGCTAGAAGGGTCTGTAAGAGTTGGGGTAGGGTAAATTGAAATACGTTATACAAGCAAAATTTTAGAGAAAAATTTTTTAAAGAATATAAATTCTGCTGCTTCAGGATGGATTATCTAGTTGGTGTCTTGTAGCTATGGGGTCATATACATATTATTTAAAACAGATTATACATCCTGGCCAGGGTTTCTCTTCCCTCCACTCCTCCCCC
>CABHPQ010151486.1:0-20096 GCA_902168405.1 Peromyscus aztecus
TCCTGCCTTCTTGTCTTTGATGACCCTGAGTGTTGGTGGAATGAGGTATACTCTACATGTTCTGTTTAGGGATGGACATGCCACAATCACTTATTCCCTATAATTTGAGCTGTTGTGATTCTCTGTAATAGTCTCTACCTCATGCAAAGTTAAACTTCTGGCAAGGGTTGAACTCTGCATTAATTTGTGGGTATAGGGATAGCTATTTAGAAGCCAGTGGAATAGCATATTAATTTATATAATTGTAGAAGTTGGTTCTTCCCTATGGTCTGTGAGCTCTCCAACCATGAGTTCCCTCTTATTGGATGGGCTTTAATGCAGTCAGACAACTGTGTATGCCTCCATTGCTTTTGAAGGGACTCTAGTCAGCTTGAGCATGGCAAATACAGCTCTGGTAGGCATTACCCTTCTCCTGCATTCCCTCTGCCTTTGCTAAAACCCATTAGATCACATTCCTGATCCTAACCACCAAGATCTATTCCCTTATTTGGCCATGTCCTCCTCCTGAGGCTGAGTATCGAGGTTCAGTTATCAAAGAATTGAAGTCCAGTAATCAAAAGCCCCCTTTGGCTTGCCTAATTAACATACCCAATTAAAATTAAACACCTTATTCTAACACAGGATTTCCCCTTTTATCCTTATATGCCACTGTTTTCCATTTTCCTATGGGCTAGGTCAGTCTCCTCTCTATCCAGAGGCAGCCCTTTATCTCCCCAAGACAAATACCCCTGTCCCTCATTGCCTTCCCCTTCTTTTTCATTCTCTGTCTCCTATTTTTATCATATATTCCCTTCCCTTTGTCACTCTGGGGCAAATAAATCTCCTTTGTACTGAGAACTTGGTCTTTAAGGTCCTGTGCTGATACTATTGTCTTTTATCTTGGTTGGTCATGTCTTGACAGGACAGCTCTTATCGTAGTTTGCAGAGTTTACAGCAGGATAATGTGGTGATATTTTATTTGTGCAATCCAATAAAGTTTATCTGTGGATCAGAGAAAAAAAAACAGCCATTATATTAAACATAGACGTCAGGCAATGGTAGTACACATCTTTAATCCTATCATTTGGGAGGCAGGGATCTGTCTGGATCTCTGTGAATTCAAGACCACACTGGAACAGAGCCAGGCATGGTGGCACATGCCTAATACAAACACTAGTTGGAGGTTTGGAGGCCTGTACAGACAGACAAGAAGTGACAGAATTGGACAGGAAGAGGAAGTGATGTAGCTAGACAGAGAGAGCAAATAAGATAGCAGAACAGAAAGGCATGTAGGTGTGTTTATACAGGAAATAGGTCTCTTTGGAGACTGCAGTGTTGGTGAGGTGAGGTTAGCTTGTGACTTTTCCTATTCCTCTAATCTCTCAGGTTTTCACCCCTATATCTGGCTCTAGGTTTTTATTTAATAATACCTTTTAAGATTAGTGTTACATTAACACTAAAAATTTTACAATTTTTACATTGTAAAAAAAAAAACAAAAAAAACAAAACAAAAACTTTCTACTTGAGTAGCTTGAATAGTTAGTCATCAGGGAAGAAATTTCCAGGTCAATGCCAGCTGTATTTCTTCAAATCCTGTAACCAAAATGTGTGGTGCATCTTCAGCAGTGAGGTTGTACCCTTAAATAATGGTAAGCAGCCTAGAGCAATGACAATGGTTTGTAATGTTTTACTTTTTTGGAAGAAAGTATTGGACCTCTCCATCAATAATTTAAAGGGAAGCACTCTACACCTTGAGCTGTTTTCTGTTTGCTGGAATATGGCTGCTCAAGGGACCATCATCTGCCATGTAAGGTAATTCATGTGTGTGTGTATGTATGAAATTTCATTATCCATATACAGGTTTGTGGCACGTAGGCTGTTTTTAATTCCTACCTGTTGAGAATAGAGTCACATGTAACATGGAAGAGCCATCCTCTCTGTGGTAGGTTAGAGAGTCCTTTGGGTGTAGCTGTAGGAGTCTCTGACACTGGATATTTTAAATTTCAGCAATTTCTTTCAGTGAGTGTGGATACAATACATTATTTACATGCTTGGTTTGTAGAAGCCATATTTTTATTCTTATTATTTTGATAATAATGGGCATGCACAAGCCAGGTGGTGGTGGCATTCCTTTAATCTCAGCACTCAGGAGGCAGAGCCAGGTAGATCTCTGTGAGCTTGAATCCAGGCTGGTCTACAGAATGAGATCCAGGACAGGCACCAAAACAACACAGAGAAACCCTGTCAGAAAAACCAAAATAATAATAATAATAATAATAATAATAATAATAATAACAACAATATGAATGTACAGGTGGTGAAGCTAAATGGCTTCAACCATGCATAACCACTGAATCAACAGTTTCATAACATGCTATCTCTCTACTTACGAAACTCTATTCTTTTGCAGTTGTATTCTGCTCGTTTTGTGGCAAAACTTTTTCTGTGGAGACACAACACACACATCTACTTGCCTCAGATTGGGAGCCCACAGTAGACCAAACTATAGATCACTACCAAAGTCCAACTTGGTGAACCAATGAGTTTTGTTGGGGTTATGTTGTTTTTCATTAAATTCAGTAGCTGCCCCTTAAACCACCGCTTTCCTAATCAGCAATTGCAGCTCCACAGCTACCAGCAGCAGTTTGGCTCCACCGGCCATAGCCAGGCAGAAATTCTGTTCCCTCAGGCACATGCTCTATCCCAGCTGCTAAAGGGAACTTTATCTAGATCTCTATTCCTCTAGAGAACTCAGGATTCAAAGGTTGAGGTAAAATGCTGATTGCTCAGAGATGCTGAATAACAAGTAGTTAACCTTCTCTCCTAACGGATGTCTCCTGTAAAACAGGGTATCCTGCTATTCAACACTTAACAACCCTCGCCACACATGGTTCCTCCCTACCATTCCTGACTCAGCCTCCTGACAACAGGCTAATTTTAATCAAACAAATGCAACCTGTCTTTGTCTTTGCATCATTAAACATATATTCCACAGCATAAACAAATGTAACACATCTTAAATCAATATTCCACAACAGGGTTACTTACAGGAATATGTTGAGAGGTTACTTACAGGAGCAGAAATGACTCACAAATAGCTGCATAGCCAAATCACAACTCAATATGGGTGACAACTCACAAAAGCTGGAAACCTGGAACCCACTGCACAACCTTCAGGCAGCTGAACAGGTTGGCGGCAGTCTGTACCAGGTCACTCTTCCAGGTGGTGCTTCTAGTTTCTGCTTCTTCTAGGTCGCTGGTCTGTTCTCAATCTTCTTTTCAGTTTTGCTTGTCTACCAGTGATATTCAGCTTTATTGCTACTCTGGGCTGTAGGACCCTAGTGAATCTGATCAGTTTTAGGAACTTCCTGAAACTATTTTGAGCTGTTTATCTCCTGCTTAAGAAGCTTTCATGCAAGACCAAATGTTTCAATTTCAGAGGAAACTGTTATACAATACTGCTATAACCTTTATTACCTTTTTTCTTTGGAATTTGAGATTAAAACACAATCACAACATTCTCTCCTTGCCTTGCCACACTCTACACTCTTCCAAATGACCTTTTGTGCTCTTCTTCATATTCATGGTCTCTTTATTTGTTATTTATTTTTATTGCATGCATATGTGTTTCTGTGGAAGAGAGAGAAGTTTCTTGCCTGTGAAGCAATTGTGAGAATGAAGGTGACTCCAAGACCATCCAGTTGAGAGGTCATTTAACAGTGCACTCTTCAGGTTCTGCTACATGCATCAGACAGGACAAAGAGAAACCCAATAAAATTGCCATAAGTTGTTAATTCGGGTTTATAGATCCTTTGCTTTCAGCAATGTATCCAAAAGTCAATTCACATGGAAATACACTGTACTATCAATATGAAGTTCACAGAATATGACCCACTAGTTAATTCATAATAATGAATGCTTGTTTTAAAATGTACTGTGTTTTCAGTACATAATAAAATCTCACAAAAAGCTATTCCACGATAATATAGTGATATTGCAAACTTGTAAACGAATTGTTTAAAAGTGAAGATAGCAATGTTCTGTAGAATTGGCTCTTATATATTACCAATTAGCAAGTATTTTGACAAGGCTTCTGTTTCCAAGTGTTTTGGGACACACTTTGCTATATGCTTAAGAAATCCCTTTAGCATGATGAATTGAAACAGTACCCTTAGCCTGCATGTCTTTTTTTCTTTTAAAATTCATTTCATAAATTAACAGCAGTGGGTATATTGTGTGATCTAATTAGTTTTGGAGATTGCTGTCAGTTTTGTTTTTGTACCAGTAGTGTAAAAACATGCCACATCTAGGAAGTAAGCTCTTTCTCATGTTTTGTAAAGAACATTATCAAACTTGTAGTCTGTAAGCTGCATAATTTTAAAACAGCTTGACTCTTCTAAAGTCATTAGGGGACATTTAGTTCAGTAGATCAGTAATTCACTGCATTACAGGCACTGCTGGCTTAGTGTAGTTAGAGCAGTGTAATTTACACTTGGGGAGTCGTTCTTACACCTGGAAGGACCTGAGCCATTGCCTACTTAATTGACATGAGTTTTAAGTAGAGATGGAACACCCTAATATTTACATGAAATGAAAATTGGGATTAAATTACCTCTTCAAGGTCAGAGCAAAATTAACCCATGAAAGAAAACCTACAAATTTGTTCTCCTTGGTGAAATACTTGGATGAAATTGTTGCTTATGTCACTGTTCTGACATGAACCCCGTGACCATTATTTTTGGCCATGTCTTGGTGCTACCTTTGAAAGACACAAGTTATTTCAGTTCCAGTTCGGGGGCTCTGAGGCCTGTTTCTCAAGTGCATGGTGTCTTCAGCAATAGGAATTTACTTTCTGACTCTGGGGGTAGCCAAGAGTGATAACAATATGCCTATGTTTTCTGAGACTTTTTGTACAGCCCTGGTTAACAACTTAAGGGGGGAGATTCTCATGTCTGGTATTGGGGCTTTTATTATAGATGTTCTTTAGATTTTGGAGGAAGAACTATCAGCCCAAACATGAGCTGAACATTATGACACTAAATAACATGTGAAACTGGACAGGGAACATCCCAAGAAGCCTTAAATCTATACAAAAACCTACAGGCAACTGAGTAAAGGTAGGTGGCTTTCCAAGCAAAGGATACACCAATGGTGTGCCACACTCTTGGCCCTGAAAACATAAAGAAACCACATTATACTTAGGGATATATATGTGAAGAAAAGGGAAGCCTTTAACTTAAAGGAAAATGGGGAAGGGTGAATGAGAGTGTTTGGAGGGAGAAAAGGGAATTGAAAAATATTGTAATGTTATTTAGATCTCAAAAATAAACAAAAAGACACAAGTTAGTATAGTACTTGATCTTAGATACATCCACTACATTTGCTCTTTATGTAAGAATTAAATTGTGATGTCAGCAAATTGTGTACCTGTTCTAGACAGGCCATCCTTGAACTATCTCTTTGACAGGTACTAATAATTTGATGCATATTGCTGTTTCATGACTCTAACTTAGCCAGGTAGCTTTCCATATTAGAAAGTATTTTTGTACTCTTGAACATCAGATAAAGAAATCAGGCTTAATTTTAGAGACTAAATATTTGATTTTTAAGCCTTAGACTCATGCTGATTAATAGCATATTCTACGTTTGAAGAATAGGTGGAAGTAAAATGAACTGAAGTCAAATAAGATTCAAATATTTCATTTCCTACTCATAGAACTTTGCTACACACATACCTCTATCACTTGATAAATTCATAGGTATACATAAATATAGACATACACATCTACAATATCTAGGTGAGCTCACATAATCCAGGCCATATACAATTTATTATACTACATTATATGAAAATAACATTGAAAAACAGAATACGCTGACTGTTGAAGCCTAAAAAATAAAAATTACACTTAAATAAATGCACAAATTCTGCTTCCACTCAGAATCCATGAGTTTAGGATCTTCCTTGAGAAGTAGAAAAAAGACAGAAATACCTTAAAACTAACTTTTCTTTTGCCTGTTGTTTTATTTATAAGGAAGTCTACTACATCCTCTCAAAAACATGGAAAAATGCTTTATTTTCCATAGCACCACTTTATAAAGGCAAAGAAGATAATATTGAAATTTTATATATTCTTGAGATCTGAGTTTGACTACAGTGACACTGTAGAATTCCTAGGTGATACAGAGTGCATTGTCACTCAGAAGAAAGTTTCTGAAGTATTTGACGGTTACTAAATTCTCATGAATAAGGTCAAGGATATGGCAAGAGACTTGAGATGTTCATTCTCAGGGTAGTGCAATGACACCAGATGTCTGCTCCTCATCTGCCTTTCACACAGTGAGAAATCCACAAACTGTACTGAGAGAGAGAGAGAGAGAGAGAGAGAGAGAGAGAGAGAGAGAGAGAGAGAGAGAAACTCAGACACAGACACAGACTCAGACAGAGAGACAGACAGATAGGGAGGAAATACCAATTTTGGCATCTCTTACAAAAACACTGTAGTTGAGGGGGAGGTAGAGAGAAAAACCACGCAAACCAAAGCTTTTCAGCAACTATCACACATGTAAGTTATTTGCCAATGAAAAAGATACAGCCATGTTCCTATACAAGTGTTCCCTTATGAGAAGAAGAAGCGAAAGTTCGCTGAGAGAGAAGCAGGGGTTGAAGGAAGAGCAAGTACCCACGGTGGCACAACGCAGAGACTTGTAATCACTAGGCAAGGCAGGGCACTCTATCCCATTTGGGACTGCTTAGTCAAAAGGCAAGTTAATGCGACAGGGTTCCAACTGCACAGGAAACACTCGCCAAGAATCATATTAAAACCACACTGCAGAAGGAACCTCCCAAAGACAAAACGGGAAGGGGATAATCGAACAAATTAATCCCCTGAACAGTCAGCCTTGAACTGATAAAAATTCAGAGTGTCTTGATATGAAAGGGACACGTGCACGGGAGGACTGAAGAAAGTACATATCACATACTCCATTACTGAAAAACTACTAGGTCTACATTCTAATTTATAGAGATGTGATTACGATTTCAACGAATGCAATGATAAAGCTAGACTCAGAATATTTGGGAATCCCCAAGAAATGTTGGAAACCACCAAATGGTTAACAAATATGAATAATACGTTATATATGTTCTACTATATAATAAGTTTTGTAATGGCTACAAAAATGAATTCTTCGAAAGCTTTCAAAGCAAACTAAATAACACATAGATTTAAGAAACAGAAATTGATGGTGCAATAATAATCATAAAAATGTTAAAATAAAGGCACAAAAACGTGAAGAAAATATAAAAGAAACCAAAGGAATGTGAAAAAGTATGTTCATTTGAAATGCTAGATATAATTTTACTAAGAGAAAGAAACATGAATCAATCTTTTGAAGCAATAATGACTATAGTTTTCCACAATTTAATAAAATGCAGCAAAGTAGAGATAGAAAAGGCCCAGATAATCACGAAATATGTATGGAAAAGTCACTCTTTACTCAAGTGTCTGGAAAGTGAAGTTCTATATACAGGAGGTTCCTAAAAGTAGAAAAGAAAAAAAGAAACTTTACCCGAGGAGAAATTGGTCTGAAGACACAACTACCGATGCATAAGAAATTTTGGAAACTAGAGAAAATAAAACTTCTAGAGCATATTGAAGGTAATATGTAAGAGAACAGAATAATACATTCATCAAACGTCTTTCAAAATTCACAGAAAATATGGACTTTTTAAAGAGAACTCCAACTGGGAAATTACTTTGCCAATATGCCTACACTGTTTCAAAAAGTCTATTATTGGCTAACGAGATGAGCCTGGAATCCACAGAAAAGAAGTACAAAGAAATGTAGTTGGATGAAACTATGGAGAGAGAGGAGGACAAAACTAATATTAATCAACTTATTTTATCTTTAGAACATAAGAGGTCTATAAAACAATATAGAATTAAATGAATCTTAATGGATTAATACCTAAATCTAATAATTTTCTTTTGTTTTAAATTGGACCCTTTTAAAGTAAGGAGAACGTAATTCTCAAAAAAACAGATTTTATCATTAAGATCTAAATAGTTTCGAAGATTACATCACTTTTAAAAAGAAAGTTTTGACATTTGCATCAGCTAGATTCACTAAAAGGGCTGTACTAGAAATTAATGATGAATGTCACATATTAATATGACAATTATATACATAAAATAATTAATTTTCTTCTTTGTTTTAAACTTATTTATTTTATCACTTATCAATTCTCACTCTAGTTTCTGTAATTTCTCTTTACAAAAGTGTATTTCTGCTGTTTTACACACATACTCTCACAAACTGACAATTTAAACATAGATTATCATTAGTCACTGAATCATAGGATTGGTTGTGTTGTGATAATTCTGATTTTCTGAATAAACCATATACATGGTGAGCCTGTAGCATAAGAATAGTCCATTGGACCTACCTAGTAGATACTCAATAAATAGCCGCTTGATCGATCCCACTGAAACTGAGCACTCCAAAGAGGAATATTTTAAGCCCTTTTTAGTGTTCTAAGTTTTCAGTGACAGGTGACATCACATATTTTGCCTAAGGAGAGTTAAATATAATTGAATTAATAATTTAAAAGTAATCATAATTAAATTTCAAAATGACAATTGGAAGCTTTATATTTTCAATTCTAATTAAATATTTGACATATTATCAAAATGGATAATGAACTAAAATTTAAAACATATTTCATAGATGCTACATCATATAAGCATATAAATTCCATATTTTATCTTGTTGCTCTCTTGATTTATGTTCAAAGAATCTGATATGTCATATATACCTTATTCTTAATATTAATAACAAATACATGTGTAATTATGAGCTTTTTAATCATATCATATTGCTGTTTATATCAATATAAGGCTATTTCCTTACATTGATACTCAGAATTTTAAAAAGAAAGTTAAAACAATTTAAAATTTTTGACATTCTAAAGCAATTCAACTTCTCAGACTTGTAGAATAAAGTTTTTTATTAAGATGTTTACTAATTGAAAGGCCAATTGCCTTATGCCTGTAATTTGTTCTTACATGGTAATCAAGTATTTTCTGAGATACTAGTGCCAATATATACTAAAATACATGAATTAGAATTTCAAAATCAGACTAAAATGCATTTTCTAAGTGTTATACTAAGCAGGTAATTAGCCTCAAAACTGACTTGTGACTTTTTAAAGCATGTATCTCCAAAGACACAGTCCTCACTATTGAAGGTCCTTTTCTTCACCGAGCACATGGGCCCAGACTCCGGTTAGAAACCTTTTATCACCCGCTCACATGTGTGTGTAAATGATCTTCCCATCACTCAGCACAGTGATATGATGATACCTGACTTTTGTTCATGAAATTCATTCTCATAAAGACCATTTATCCTCTCAATTTATTCTAATTTTAAGACTACCACACTACACATTCACCTGTATGCCCACAGACTTCAACTGTATTGCCTTCCCATTTTCCCAGCACTTACTGATCCAATGTTTTATCTAAAATTATCTCCAACTTAATTGTTCTTTCTTGACACAATCTCAAATTCTTTTTTCTGTTCTACCACATTCCCAAAATAAACTCTCCTACTCACTGAAACATCATTCAGAATATCATTCTCTATATCCTCTGTTCCCTTGATCAATTATTCTATAATTCTCAACTCATTACATTCTAATTTCTGCTTTACCCATTACTGAAATTAACTTTCTCTTGGTATTCATTTATTTCTTGTTATTGCTATGTTGCCTTGGTCTTAAGACATTGTGAAAAAAACCAATGGAGTGAGGATGGAACTTGCGAACATAGATTTTAACACTGTGTATGGAAACAGATGGGAAATCATTTACGAAAATGATAATTTATTTTAAATGACATCTATAAATGAGATTGTATATGGAAAAATTAATCATTATGGACCCTGTTTTACACATTTTCTGTTTATAATCAAAATATTATTTTGCAATGAAGATTCAGTGATCATTTTTTAGATGAATTAGAATCAAGTATGTAAAATTTCATGAAGTTTTTGACATATGAAATTTTTTAAAATCTAGAATTACTCTATGAACCCCCAAAATATTGTTTTATAACCAAATATAGTTAATGGTAATTAGTAAAGAAAGATAAAATATTATTTTATTTTCTAAATATTAATCATAAAGAGAAAGTGTAGGCTATTATTAATAAAATACTTCATAGACACTCATTGTCTGTGCTTGTGACTGTCTGCATAGATATCTTTTCAGATATTTCTGTGAATACCTCATACATATCCATGTGGATACCTGTGTGGATATTTGTGCTGCAGTCCCAGTGCAAATAAGTATATGGGTGCCTTATGAATACCTGTGTGGATATGAGTTGCTATCTGTGTGAATGCCTAAGTAGATACACGAGTAGATACTTGCATGGGTACTTGAGTGGATAACTATGTGGATAACTCTCTGTGGATGCCTGCATGAGTAATTGTGTGGATACTTGCATGTAGATACATATTTGAATGCTATATGAATATTAGTCTGGATAGTAGCCTATGTTTACCTTTCTTCTCTCTCTCTCTCTGTGTGTGTGTGTGTGTGTGTGTGTGTGTGTGTGTGTGCCTACATGTGCATGTGAGCACACTCAGTTGTGCATCAAACAACACTCAAATCCAGGGACTGTTCCTCAAGACCTTCTATCTTAACTTTTTGTGTGTGTGTGTGTGTGTGTGTGTCAGAGACTCTTCTTAAACCCAGACCTTTGTCAGCTAGTCCAGGTTGACTAGCCAGTGAGTTCTAGGTATGCCCTTCTGTTTCTGCCTCCTCACTATTGTGTTACAAGTACTTTCCACCACTTGACTTTTTCTTTGCCTACTGGGAATCAGACTAGAGTTATCATGCTTGTGCAGAAATCACTTCACTGATAAAATGTCTTCCCAAACCCTGTCTTTACTAGTATTTAAGCATAACTAAGTTCTCCATATAAAGTTTTTCTCAGTAAGAGCCTTACTTATTTTCTCATTGATTTCAGAGTTTCATATAAGAAATTCATCTATCATTTTCTACAGGAATATATAGATTATTAAGTATAATGTCATACTTGCATTCTAGAATGACTGATTAAAATAATGTTAAACAACCGAAACAATCACAAATTTGATATATGGAGAAATGTTATTAGAAAACTGCCATGTGTCTTAGCAAGGAAAAGCCTCTTTAATAGTGATCTTGTTTTGCAATGTCAACTAATATGGAAATACCATTATTGTATATTTTATGCTGCTTATGTTTGAGTCATACATAATGTTTTTCATAAAAGGGCAGGTATGGAATTTACAATTGTTTCTTTGTTTTTCTAATACTGATTTTATTTTCCTAATAATTATATAATATAATCGTTCAGAAAATCATTTTGTTAAGGGATTGTTGATATAATTACAAGTACACAAGGTTTATTGAGGCATAAAAAGACAATGGATGAGGTCAGTTCAGGGTTTACCTTGTGCTTTGTGGAGCTCAATTTGATGACAACATAAACGTAATTAGTAAATGTTTTATAAACATACAATTGATGCTTGAGAGTGCAGTGACAAATGTATGAATTACAAGTCACACTAATAACTGTTGTCTAAAATTTACAGCCTGTCATTTATAATGCACACTAGCTGAAGAATAGGCAATCTACAAATATCATTTGCCTATAAAAAGTGATTCAACTTTAATCCTCTGAATTGAAATGTGGTGAGCTACACATATTAAGCAAACTGCTATAGACTATAATTGAAAATAGAGTCATGAATTCAAAAGGAAACATTCATTAAAAGACAAGGAATGGTTTTATTGAGAGAAAATCACTTTTAGTCTTTTTAGCAAGCTCATGAATTTGTTAGCAAAATTAAAGCATAGCCCGGCAATTCTTGTCCGATGCATGTTGCTCTTTCTTCCAAACCTTTTTGAAGCATTAATTTTCTTGGCTCAATAATGATTTACCCAGACTCTTTGCAGCTAAAGATAGCTATTCGGTTTAAACCAATGAGATGTAAATGAAATCCTGCTGTGTAATTTTGGGAAATCATTTGTAAGACAGCTTAGGGCTAGAACAGCATAGATTATTTTAAATCAAAGGCAGAGGAGGAAACAAAACATGCTATTGCTAATCATAGAGGCCTCTGGATGCATGCATTACTATTCTCCTGCTCTTCCTGCCCTATCTAGTATTTCTAATCTATACAGTTTTCTGATTTACAAGCACATTTACAAGATGACCTAAATGAAGGTGAAAATCAATGGTGTAATGAAACAACAGAGGAAAAAAAATAGTTTATTGAAGAAATTTATTACATAATAAAATCTGCAGTCAAATGGATAAAACTAGAAAAGAAATCATCCTGAGCAAGATAACCAAGACCCAGGAAGACAAACATGGTATATATGCTTTTATAAGTGGATACTAGCTGTTAGGCAAAGGATAATCACACTACAATCAGACACAGAGTAGTTAGAAAAAAGACAAGTGGTCTAGGGGGCAATGCATGGATCTCCCTGGAAAGGAAAAATAGAATGGACTTTGTAGGTAGACTGATAGTGACTGGGGATTGGGACAGGAGAGATCAGGTGGCAGAGGGAGACATGGAGGGAGTGAGAGCAGGAAGAGACCACAGGCATCCATGGGCATTTAGGGAGCAATGTGGAAACCTAGAGTAGTGGAAACTTCTTCGAACCTAAGACAGTGACTCTCACAATGACTCCTAGGATAGGGGAACCAACCATCTTCTGTAACAAGACTAGGCTTCCAGTGGAGGGAATGGGACACTAACTCAGCCACAAAAGCTAGGACCCACAACTTGTCCTGCCTACAAGATGTGCTGAAGCATTAGTGGCTAACCTGAGACCCATGGCACAAGAGTGATGTCATGTCTGACAATGCCTAGATGATCAAGATCTAAAAACTGGATAGCTCAGAGACCTAGGGTATAACCAACAATGACTGTCAAAATAAAGTCAATTAAATGATTCCTAATAGAATTCTTATATCCTCATATGTAACACAAATCTTAAAAGGTCTTATTAATAAAAATAAACCCAGAGCCAGGTATTGGGGTGAACACTGAATGATCAGAGAAACAGAACAAGCCACATCCAACCTCACCTTGCCAATTCCTCAGCTGATCTTGTTTCCTCAGACTAAAAGCCTTTGAATTCTTGTCGGAATGAATCTCAGCTGAACTGCTGCTAAAAGCTAAAATCTTAAAAAGACCTCTAGTTCCTGGTCCTCATGCCTTATATATCTTTCTGCTTCCTGCCATCACTTCCTGGGATTAAAGGAGTGTGTCACCATGCCTGACTGTTTCCAGTGTGGCTTTGAACTCACAAAGATCCAGATGGATCTCTGCCTCCAGAATGCTAGATTAAAGGTGTGTGTGCCACCGTTTTCTGGCCTCTATGTCTATCTAGTGGCTGTTCTGTCCTCTGACCCCAGATAAGCTTATTAGGGTGCACAATATATTGGGGGACAAAATATCACCACACTCATAGATCAGTACCTAACCAAATTGTCACCAGAAAATCTTTCTTTTAGTGGCTGATGAGAGCAGATGCCGAGACCCACAGCCAAACATTACAAACTCTGCAAGAGAAATGTGATTGGTTGGAAGAATTGTAGGAGCCAGAAGGATTGACAACACCAGTAGACAATGATCCAAGGAATCAATTAAGCAGGGCTCATCAGGGTTCACAGAAAATCAAGCAGCAACCATGGAGTCTTCAAGGGTCTATGCTAGGCCCTCCACGTAAATACTAAAGGATTGGGGGTTTTGTTGGACTTATAAGAGAGGGAATTGGTGTGTCTCTGACTCTTTTGCCTTCTTATGGTACCCTTTTCCTCCTATTAGGTTGCCTTGTCCAGCCTGACAGGAGGGCTTATGCCTAGTCTTATTTCACCTTGTTATGCTTTGTTTTGGTGATATCATTGGGAGGCCTGATTTTATCTGAAGAAACATGAGAAGCAGTGGATATGGGGAATAGGTAAGGTGGGGGTCACTTGAAGGAGAGGAGGGAGGGGAGGCTGTGATGGGATGTGCATGATGAAATATCAATAATACCTTATTTTAAAATAGACAAAATGACAGATCCTATGTGGATTCCCGCATGGATAACTATATATATATATATATAATTCTCTGTAGATGTCTGTGTGAGTAATTGGATGGGTACCCTGTTACTTGAATTAAATATGAACTCTATGATAAGCATTCTTGTGAGAGTGCTAACAAAAGAAAACAAACAAAAGAAAAAAAAAGAAATTTGCAGCAAAACCCCAAACAGCCTCCATATGTCTACACTACAATGTGAGATACAAAATAAATGTCTGCTTCCCTCAATTACTGTATGGAGGCTCTATGATGATAGCTAGGGTATTCACCAATCTGATTACTAGGGTAGGCAGGTCAGGCACCCTCACCACTATTGCTAGTAGTCTAATCTGGGGTCATCCTTGTGGATTCCTAGGAATTTCCCTACCACCGGGTTTCTCCCTTATCACATAATGTCTTCCTCTATCAAGATATCTCTTTCATTGCTCTCCCACTCTGTCCTCCCCCCAGCTCAACCATCCTATTCCCTCATGTTCTCATCCCCCATCCCCCCCCTCTATTGCCCCCCCATCCCCAGTTTACTCATGGAGGTCTCATCTGTTTCCCCTTCCCAAGGTGATTCAAATGTCCCTCTTGGAATCCTCCTTGGAAGCAGATGCAGAGATCCACAACCAAGCACCAGGCTGAGCTCTCGAGTCCAACAGAAGAGAGGGAAGAGGGATTATATGAGCATGTGTGTGGGGGGGTTGGTAGTCAAGATTATGATGTGGAATCTACAGAGACAACTGAACCAGGCTCATAGGAACTCATGAATTCTAGACTAACATATGGAACCTGCATGGAGCAAGACTAAACCCTCTGCATATGGGAGACAGTGTACCAAGCTTAGCTGTCCCACCATGGGAGAACTTACCCTTTTGGAGGAGGGGATGAGGGGTGGATTAGGGAAGTGTAAGTAGGGGATGAGGGGAGCAGGAGGAGGGATGAGAGGGGGATCTATGGTTGGTTTTTAAAGTGAATAAAAAAATTTTAAAAAAGGAAAAAAATAAATGTCTGATAATTACCAAAGTCTCATGTCTGTATGTAATAAAAACTGGTTTATGATCTATATTTCTTAAAAAAAATGTATATAGAGAGTAAATGCTCAATTTGGCTCCACTTTTCCTATTTATTTTTGCCTAAAATATTCATTGATTCCATCAAACTATTTTATATTTTTAATTGAATTTCCAATTTAACATTTAAAATCTTATGTAAATATTAACATTTAGACTTGTTGATACAAACCAGTTCTTGATTTTTCTCTGAAAAACCCAAATAATAATTTTTTGTTTGGTCAATTTTAAATCCTTTTATTTTATATTCATATTTGTCATTTTCTTGAAAATTCCCAAAACAGTAGGTGAAAAATGTTGTATTTGCATGTAAAAGCTCAAAGTTTTGCATGTAATCATAAAATTATGATGATTGTGTGGAATATGTGAGTGAGTATGTAATCACAGACTATTATCACTAATATTCAAAAATTAAAATAAAAGTATAGGAGAGAAAACACCCTTTAGTTATGGCTGATTCATTACCATGAATTCAATTAACAGAAATATTGATTCAATACATTTTCTTGACCCTGTTACTGAATAAAATATAAACTCCTTGGTAAACATTTTCATGAGGGTGAAGTATCAGTAATATCTTATTTTAAATTAGACAAAATGACAAAGACATAATAGTGCTTGAAGGTTGTTTGAAACAATCTTCCTGTGTGGTCTGGATGTACTTCCAGATGATCATGAAGTGAAACCATGAACTATAATGACCTGCCATTTAAGAAGTATATTAATGCCCCCTTGCTTGCTAGCTTTTCCGGGTCTTTAGATTGTAGGATGGTTATCAAATACTTTACAGTGAGTATCAACTTATTAGTGATTACATACAATGCCTTTATATCACTCACAATGATTTTTTCCAGTTCCATCCATTTGCCTGCAAATTTCCTGATGTCGTTGTTTTTGACAGGTGAGTAATACTCCATTGTGTAGAGGTACCACATTTTCTTTACTCATTCTTTGATTGAGGGACATCTAGATTGTTTCCATCTCGCTATTACAAATAAAGTGCTATGAACATAGTTGAGCAAGTATCTTTGTGGTGTGATTGGGCATTCTTTGTGTACATGCCCAAGAATGGTTTTGCTGTATCTTGAGATAGATTCCCAATTTTCTGAGAAACCACCATATGGATTTGCAAAGTAACTACAAGTTTGCACTTCCACCAGGAGTGGAGGAGTGTTCCCCTTGCTCCACATCCTCTCCAGCATGAGATTTTATTTGTGTTTTTGATCTTAGCCATTCTGACAGGTGTAAGATGGAATCTCAGAGTCATTTTGATTTGTATTTCCCTGATGGCTAAGGATGGTGAACATTTCTTTAAGTGTTTCTTGACCATTTGAAATTCTTCTTTTGACAATGCTTTGTTTAGGTTTGTATTCAATTTCAAATTGGATTATTGTTTTTTTTTTCTTGATGTCTAGTTTCCTGAGTTCTTTAAATATTTTTGAGATCATCCCTCTATCAGATATGGGGTTGGTGAAGATCTTTTCCTATTCTTTAGGCTGGTATTTTGTCCTATTTACAGTATCCTTTGCCTTACAGAAACTTTTCAGTTTCATGAGGTCTCATTATCAATCTTAGTGTCTGTGCTACTCTTATTCTACTCAGAATGTTTTCTCCTGTGCCAATGTGTTCATGGGAAATAAAGGAGTTCTGGGTGGACTGGGGTGGGTGGGCATGGGAACTTGAGGTATTTGGTTTGAGGGTTGGCAAATGGGGAGAGTCCTGAGAGATATGACTGGAAAGAGGGGCTTTATGTGGTCAGATAGAAGTCTGATGCAAGGGAAACTCCCAGGAGTCTACCAGAAGTCTTCAAGGATGACCCCAGCTAATACTCCTGGCAGTAATTGTTGCATAGCCTGAATGGGCCATCCCCTGTGGTTGGATTGATGACTACCCTGGTTGTCAGCAAAGAGCTTTCATCCAGTGACTGATGGAGACAGATACAGCGACTCACAACCAAACCTTGGGCCAAGTTAGGGGAATCCTGCTGTGGAGAATAAGGAGGCATTGTAGAAGCCAGGGAGTGGAGGTCAGGGACATCCCAGGAAAACCCACTGAAAAGGCTATTGTTGCTGGAGAGCTTCTCTCCAGCTCCCAAGTCCCGCCAGTCTCCAGCTACAAAGTCCTGCCAGTCCCAGAGCCCACTTACAAAATAAACACACAGACTCTTATATTATTTAAACTGCTTGGCCATTAGCTCAGGCCTATCATTGTCTAGCTCTTACTCTTATATTTAGCCCATTTCTATTAATCTATACTTTGCCACGTGGCTCATGGCTTACTGGTACCTTACATCTTGCTTGTTCTGGTGGCGGCTCCAGGCAGTCTCTTCTCCACCTTCCTGTTCCCTCAATTCTCCTCTCTGTTAGTCCCGCCTATACTTCCTCTCTGGCTACTGGCCAATCAGTGCTTTATTTATTAACATATTTGTCATACAGAACATCCCACAACAGGCTATCCTAGCTCATTGGAAGTCACAGAGTCTGAACCAACAACCAGGGTGAGTTCATGAGACTGACCTAGGCCCTCTGTATATATGTGACAGTTGTGTAGCTTGATCTATTTGTAGGACTCCTGGCAATGGGAGTAGGGGCTATCTATGGTGAATTGACTGGCTCTTATTCCTTTGTTCATGCTGGATAGTCTTGACCAGCCTGAATACAGAGGAGGTGTTTGGCCTTAATGCAGCTTTATATGCTATGCTTTGATGATGCCCATGGGAGGCCTACCCCTTTCTGAGCAAATTTGGAGGAGGGGTGGGATTGAGGGGGGATGGAAACTACATGGGGGAGAGTAATTTGGAGGGGAGGAGGATGCAGCCTGGATGAAAAATAAATAAATAAACTAAATAATAAAAAAGCTAATGCTTGCAATCTTTAAAAAAAAGAAGTCTATAAGCTACTTCAAATGTTTTGTCATAATGCTAGAAAAATGATTAACAGGGTCTTAAATAAATGGAAAATTCACTAAAGACACTATTCTATTGGGAAGTCATAGTATCTTTTAAACTAATAGTTTGAGCTGGATTGGAAATTCAGAGCTCTTTCCTACTTTTTGAAAATGAGTATGTAAAAGACAACCTTTCTCAAATGGAGGAATGTCACACAAATTTGAGGAAAGAGTTTCCATTCACAGTATCAACGTGCACATGTTGTAAACCACATTCTAAGCCTGCCTTAAATAAAACAATAGAACACTCTGTGAATACAGACTACTGATTTAGGGGCTATAGATTTCTTTCTTGTCATAATTTAGAAAGTTGTGATGCTTAACATTTTTGGGGGATCAGTCAGTAAAAGCACTGTCTTAGAAGTGTGTATTTCCCCCAAATTTATTTTGGTGTTACTGAGAAATACACATGCATAGTTAAAGAACAAATGTGATGCTTTGATATCTGTAGTAATTTGATAATTTTTAGTACTATAAAGTTTTTTGTTTGGTCTCATTTTAGAGTACCATTTTTGAATTACTTAATTAGAATTTTAGCCTTTGCTTTTATTGACATAGTAAAATATAATCAGAGAATAAATATAATAATAAAAATGTCCAAAATATGTTAGTTGAGTGATAAAAAAATGTATTGATACTTAGAGGTGTATATAAAAATTAAAATAAGTTAGACTGTTAAATTTAAAATTTTTATTTTGAGAATTCCATGCATGATTATTGGACTCACATAATTTCCTTTCACTTCTCCCTCCAATTCACCCTAAGATACATGGCTGCTTTTTGTTTATTAATGTTTCTCATATGTAAATGTAGAGAGAATATATAAAGCAAAGAAATAAGGATTATCTATGTTTCTATGATTCTATTAAAAAAAAACTAGGGGACAGATGAAATAAGAACTGATAAAAATAATGGAAAAAGAAAAAAAGAAAACTAATACTCCTAAAGACCAATGATTTCAAATAACATTTGGCAACACTGCAAAACAAAAAAATAGGAATTTTGCAAATTCCCCAAATTAAAAATGAATGACATCATCACATACCTAATAGACAATGGAAGATATCATATAAACAAATGTCTGGTAATGTCTTTAGCAGGCTGTTTATGATGGGAAAAAACTAGAATACAGATAATACATAAATATTTTTGAGACTTTTGAGAATGAAATGAATGCATCTTACATTGTGAGCTCAACAAAAAAATAATGTGGGTTGAGTATGATTTTGTTATTTTCCAATGGATCACTGTGCTCAAATGCTTGATCTGAGGGTGTTGCTATTTAGAAGGTGAGGGAATATTTGGGAGTCAGGATCTAGCGGGGAATCCTTTTGTGGCTGAATGCATGGCTCACAAAGGATCTGTGAGGCCACACTCCCCTCCTTTGAGATATCTCTACTTTCTTTTGCATATGCTTTTCTTGAGATATGTGAAAATCCATTATACTCACCAGGGATCAAGCCAATTTTGATTTCTAGTCTGCACTTTAGATCTTCTATTACTGTAGGTAGATTCAACAGTGATTACCTCTAATTAGCTAACTTGAGTATTTTCTTTTTTTTTTAATTTATTTTATTTTATTTTACAACATAATTCAACTTTATATATCAGTCATAGGTTCCCCCGTTCTCCCTCCTCCCGCCCCCATTTCGATCTCCTCCGAGGGAAAGACTCCCCCGAGGATTGAGATCGACCTGGTGGACTCAGCCCAGGCAGGCCTAGCCCCCTCCTCCCAGGCTGAGCCAAGGGTCTCTACCAAGCCCCAGGTTTCAAACAGCCAACTCATGCACTGATCACAGGACCCGGCCCAACCGCCTGTATGCCTCCCAGACAGATCAAGCCAATCAACTGTCTCACCCATTCCGAGGGCCTGATCCAGTTGGGGGCCCCTCAGCCATTGGTTCACAGTTCATGTGTTTCCATTTGTCTGGCCACTTGTCCCTGTATTCCATCCATCTC
>CABHPQ010151487.1:0-28428 GCA_902168405.1 Peromyscus aztecus
TTTTTTTTTCCCCTATAAATCATCTTTACATGTCTCTGCTTTTGTGTTGGTTATAGAGACCCTATGAGGACTTTACTTCTGAGTGTGCTAGGGCCTCCGTTTACTTCTAGGTTCCATGGCTTTCATCAGAGTTTGAATTCTCATTTGTATAGCGTGTCTTAGACATGCGCACGTATGTATGTGTTGTCAGAAAACGGGCTGGGGGTGGCTCAGTGGGTGTGAAATACGAATGCATAAGCACACATCCCAGCACCCAGGGCTGACAAAGCTTGCTGTGTCTGCAAGTGTCTGCAAACACAGCGTGGTGGGGAGGGGAGATGAGTAGATCCTGGGAGCTGGCTGGCTGGTGAGCGCCTGGTTCAGTGGGACACCTTGTCTCAAGACAGTAAGGCATAGAACCATTGAAGAAGACACCACCGGCCTCCTCTGGCCTCCGAATGTGTATGTACAGGTGCATGCAACCACACACTCCATACATGACACAGGGGCGGGGATGGGGAGATTCCCTTCTTTACTATAGAGTAGAATTTCATGTGTTTTGCTTACAACTCATCTTTGTGTCTGCTCTTCACTCTGTGGAGTGTGATTCTTGGATAGAGCTATTTTATACATTCTTTTTTTGGTAGTGATTTATTTTTTGCATAGAGTTCTTATATATTGTCCAATTAAAAAAAAAAAGCCTTTATTTTTATGTGTATAGGTTTTTGCCTGCATATATCTCTGTGCACTGTCTGCATGCAGTACCTACGGAGGACAGAAGAGGGCATTGGATCCCCTGGGACTAGAGTTAGATGGTTGTGAGCTACTGTGTGGGTGCTGGGGATAGAGCTTGGATCCCTCGAAGAGCAACCAGTGTCCTTAACTGCTGAGCCATCTCTCTCCCCCATTCAGTGATTCCTAAGTATATACTATGGACATTTTTAGCAAATATCATACAATACCTTGATCTCTGGGGAAAGGTACTGTCTAGAACGAGTTATGTGTCGCAGTGTGTGGCTGCTTTCTGCCGTCTGTCTGCAAGCTACCACTTGTTTCCAGTGTGCTCTCAGTGTCGTGTCAAACACGTGAGATGCAGGAAATCAGCAGATGTGAGGATTGTGAACAGCATTCAAACTCTTGAGGTAGAAAGGACCCATGTGCCAAATAATCCATTGTTTTGTGACTGCCACACGTACATCATGGCACATGTGGAACCCCTCCCCCCAAATAAATACGTGCAATAAAACTTTAAAAAAGAAATGTAAAGTCGCAGTAATGGCTTAAAAGTGGACCTGGTGGCCAGGTGGCAGCTCACTGTCCACTCTCTGTCCCCGCTGTGACGGTCCTTAGCACTGCTGTCTCTCCTCTCTGCCAGATGATTTCATAGTCTGGCCCCTTTTTCCTCTCAGTTTAGATGACAACTTCGTAATGCGAGTCTCCATTAGCAGCTAAGGTCATGAGGTTTTATTTAGAAATGCTCTTTTTGTTTTTGGCAGTTATACAACCATAGTTAAAAACATTTACCGTCTTTCCCTTTTTCCCTTGAGACAAAAAAGGGAATTTCAATCAGGTACTTTCTCAGCTACTTCCTTACATTTCTCCAGCTCCCTTTGGAAGTCATAGACACTTGGTTTAGTTAGCATGAGCCACTGTAGAGAGGGAAGGTGACTCTAGCGGGAACCCCCCCCCATCTTATGTCTGTGTCTGGAAACCTCACTCTTCCCTTGGAACACCTTGGCATTCCTTTTGTTTTGTGTTGTGTTGTTTTGTTTTGGTTTTAGATACAGGGTTTCTCTGTGTAGCCCTGGCTGTCCTGGAACTCGCTCTGTAGACCAGGCTGGCCTCGAACTCACAGAGATCCGCCTGGCTCTGCCTCCCGAGTGCTGGGACTAAAGTGTGTACCACCACCGCCAGGCCAACCTCAGCATTCTTGAAGTGATGAGTGTCACTGGATGTTAGAATGAAGGGCAATAAATGCATGCAACTTATTTATCTATTTTTAACATTTTAGTCTTGATCCAGAGCAGAAGGAAATGTTAATTGAAGTCATTGAGAAGCTTCTGAAAGATAAGAGCACTGTGAGTATTGTCTTTTGATGTTACTGAATTGTGTTTTATTTTACTATGATTTACCATGGTAAATTCACTAGAATTATTTTTATTGATTCTATAATATGCTATAATTATTAATGAAGTTCATGTCTAAAATATTAAAGCTGGACATATTGGTGTACCCCTTTAATCCCAACACTTGGGACGGAGAGGCAGGCAATCTCTGTGAGCTTGAAGCCAGCCTGGTATACATTGTGAGTTCTAGGTTACCCAGGGCAGTGTGAGACTGTCTCAACAACAACAACAACAACAAAACCCCCAACCCCAAACAAACCAAGTATTACAGACCTATCGAACAACAGAGAGGGGCCTTTAGTATCACAGGTGTTCTTTTCCTTTTGTTCTTGCTGCTGGGTTTTAAGACAGGGTCTCAGACAGCCCTGGCCAACCTGGAGTTCACTCTTTCTACCAGATTGGCCTCTGCTTCATAGCAGTTGGACTGCAGCTTCTCAAGTGCTAGGGTTACAGACATGCTCTAAGATGCCCAGCTTCTGCACATTTTCTAAAATATTAAAACAATTCTCAAAATGTTTCTTCCCTAAATATTTAAATTTTTCGAGACAGGGTTTCTCTGTGTAACCTTGGCTATCCTGGAACTCACTCTGTAGACCAGGCTGGCCTTGAATTCACTTGAGATCCACTTGCCTCTACCTCTGGAATGCTGGGATTAAAGGCATTCACCACTACCTGGCTCCCTAAGAAAATTTTGTAATTGAAGAAGGCTCATTTTTTTTTGGTTTTTCGAGACATCATTTTTTTTTCCTAAGAGTTATTTTTCTAATTAAAACAAGTAGTCTTTTGAGAAAGTGTGTATCCACATGTATCCGTTTTCCATGCTCAATTTATGTGTGCATTGGCAGTTAACAAGACTTAGGAGTAGATGTCACCTGCGGGTGTGTGAACAGGTGGCTGGAGGCATTGTACTGCTGGTGTATTAGGGCTTCTGTACCCACGTTTTGCAACTCAAAACTACTTAGGAAGTGATCATAGGTCATGCTAGGGATCATGGATGGACTAATGACATCCAGCAGGTCTCTAACATAGTAGTCACTGGCTCCTTTAGGCTTGTTAATTGTACTTACTTACTTTGTATGTGTGCATATGTATGTATATGTGTGGCAGTCAGAGGACTGCTTGCCGATCTGGTTCCCTTTTTGCATCATGTGGGTTCTGGGTTAGAACTGAGGTCATGGTCTTAGTGGGAGGCTTTTTACCCACTGAGTCGTTTGCAGGCCCATGCCTGTTGTTTGTGTTGAAAAGTGGGTGTTGGAATTTCTCTTCAGTTCTGTCAGTGTTTGCCATGTATACTTAGGAGCTCTGATATTGATTCATATGTTTATAATAATTTTATCTTATTATTTATAAAATGTCCATTTTAATCTTTAATAATGTGTCTTGTTTTATGTACAGTCAATCTAATTTATGATTGTTTTCACACTTTCATTTTCCAAACTTTCATTTTTCAATTGTATTTTTTTTTTTTTTTGAGACATGTGTGTATTCCTGGCTGTCCTAGAACTTGATCTGTAAACTGGACTGGCCTTGAACTCACAGAGATCCACCTGCCACTGCCTCCTGAGTGCTGGGATTAAAGGCATGTGCCACCACTGCCTGGCCAAATTGTTTTTTTCAATCTAGTTGCCTTCTGTATGTAGCATATATAGATGCCTTTTGACTCTTAATTAAATCTGACAGTCACTGCCGTCTGATTGGAAAGTTGATTTGCTGATACTTAGTGCTATGTTAGTCAAATTAGTTGAACTTTTAGGTGCATTTTCACTTGTTTTTCTGTCTTGTGTTTTTCATTCCTCCCTTACGGCTTGGTTGCACTAATGAGCGTTTTAGTAAATACTTCATATCCTTTCCTTTCTGTGATCTTGACAGTATCATTATGCTGCAAGAGTCATACATGGCAATTATTGGATTTCATTCCTAAGCCATCTAAACTTCTTCAGTGTAGAACATATTAGAAATCTTCATTATATTTTCTATACGTAGTTGATATATAGGAGGGATCAAATATAGACAAACTCACTAAGTAAACTGAGAGAAGTCATGCTTCTTTTTGTCTGCTCTATGACAGGCATGTTGTCTGCGTCAGGGATCCAGATATAAAGCCTGTTATTAATACTCAGATAACTTAATAGTGGTTTTAAAAGTACTTTCTTGTGTCTATAGGAAAGTTGCTAAATACTGTGGAGAATGGTGAAATTTAGAAGAAGCAGTTCCTGAATTTACATGTAGGTTACCATTAGTTCTGATCCATCATATTTTAAAGAAATTTGGAGGTAGCTGGGTGTAGTGGCGCATACCTTTAATCCCAGCACTAGGGAGGTTGAAGCAGGTGAATCTCTGTGAGTTCAAGGTCAGCCTGGTCTACAGTCAGTTCCAGGACAGCTACATTATGAGACCCTGCCATGGAAAAACAGAACAAAATGGGAGGGTCGGGGGAGGGGAGGATTTGGAGGCGGTACTAAAAACAAAACTTCCATATGTACATGTGGTGCTATAAAGTGTCGAGATACAATAAATATTGATTCTCAGGACAGTGATGATGCTTGGATAGGAGAAGTGATTTCCAGAGGTTTGAAGAAAAATAGTAATGTCAGATGTTTCCATTTCAGGAAAGAAGGTCACCTAAAAAGGGACTGTAAACAGTGTGTTCCTAGAAATAATGTTTTCTCAAGGTATAATCCCAACAGAACGCCCCTCCCTTCTGGATTATGCAGAAGATGTGGCAAAGGCAGATATTGGACTAATACATGTAGATCAGCAAGGGACAGTAAAGGTAATCCTTTGCCTTTGCCATCAGGAAACACTTTGAGGGGCCTCTCCCAGTTCCCATGTCAAATTTGGTTCTGTCCTTCCTGTCACCATGGAAGAAACTTCTTCCCAGAGCAATTAAAGAACCTAATGCCTGTTGTTAAAACAAACAAACAAACAAACAAACAAAAAAAAAAACTGCTCTGGATGATAGAACAGCTTTAGAAAATAAAACAGAAATTCAGGAGAAACAATAAATCACAACTGATAAAGATTAGATTTGGAAACTCCCCAATGTTAGAGTTGGGGAAGGGTTTTGTTTTTGTCTTTCAGGAAAATGAAGGCTAAGGAATCTCAAGACCACTGGACAAATGAGATATCTGAAGAAAAAGGACAAACCATCTAGAAAACTTGTCCTAAGGAAAAGATATTCTGCAGTGAACTATGTCCACACCAAACAGTGACTTTGAATTTTCCAAAAATATGATGCTATCCTACAACAATGATTCCTTCTGGACAATGATAACACTATTAAGCTGGCAAACACCACCCAAAGATTGACTTTGGACTACAAACTGCTCAGGATAATATCGAGATAGCTAGCTGAGATGATCCAGTCTCATAGACTACTCCAATCTGGATTTGACCATAATCCTAAATTTTCTTTGTATCCCCATAAGATTACCAGTGCCCCGAATCAGCAGGAAGTAGCCTAGAAAACTATGCCCATATTTCCAAAAAATGGATTATGAATGTTTGTCTTTTTAGGGGTTGGTTAAAGATTGTTATTGATCATACATAGTCAATCTCTTTCTAAAAGAAGAGAGGGAGGATATGATATAGAAATGTATTATATAGAAATATAGGATAAAAAAGATTATTGAATCTACTCCAAAAAATATAGAAATGATATTATAAAAGGGTAAATTATTGAGTCTACTCTGAAAAAAAAGAGGATATAGATAAGATAAAAGGTAGATTATTGAATCTACTCTGAAAAGAAAAAATAGTATAGATATAAGATAAAAAGGTATATTATGGAATCTACTTTTAAAAGGCAACTACTAGTTTTAAATATTTTACATTGGATTGGATTTTTGTATCTTGTATACAAATTTTGTATATTGATGCAAATTTGAGATTAATTTTGTTAGAACATACTGTACGTACATTTCTGCTCTTGTTCAAGGTATTATACGTATATAGTTCATTTAACAATGTAATGCAATTTACTAGTCCTTGAAAGTTATTATTACCAACTAATTAGGATATAAAGAAATGCAAGTTAGTAGTTAGTTATTACAATTGAACTTGTAGTCATATTAGGTATGTTTTCGAGGTCAAACAGAGATATATTTTAAATAGACAGGTCATCTTCAAACACTTCAGAGATCTATAGAATATGACGTTTAAGATGTTTTAATAACAGATTTTTTTTTTTTTTATGACCATGAGACATGTCTGCTCCTGGCATCACTAATCTACTTCAGAGAAGATGATGGGCATTGAAGAAGCTCCTTATGGAGTTTACTTTCTTTGTGGCAGAAGTTAACCACTGGGCAAGAAAATGCCCTTGCCTCGACTGCTGACAGTATGCTCTTCAGTGGATAAGCGGGACACAAAAGAAAGGATTGCTGATCCTTGCCAAGACAAAGTAGGACAGCCCTTTAGAAAATCCTGCTTCACAGATGAGTCTGTGAGATATGCTAAGCCTGTAGGCAGAGGATGGATACCCCCAATGTTGCAGAGGAACCTTGGGTGGCTGTCCAGGCAGCCAGCTGTTTCTGTCATTTCTCACATTTTTTTGGAAGTCGCTTGTTTGCACTTCCTGTTTTACTAGGTAATATTATTTCCTTCTCAGGTCTCTGAGGGAGTTGAAGACTAGACAGTTATAGTTTTCCTTGTTAACAATTTCAGAAAAGAAACTCACTAAAGCAGTGTAAAGTATGTAAGTTTGAAAGACATCAAAAGATAGATTTTAGTTGGTAATACAAGTTAGGATAGAAAGTGAATTAGGTACAAAACTTTGGATTCACCAAAATAGGATAGATAATAGAGTATTTTTTCTGAATTTGTCAAATGTTTATGGATTGGACATTGTTAATGTAATTCTTGACTGTATATATTGTATATACTTATTTTATAGTTTTTCTTATGTTAGTTATAACCTTCTTTTATTATTTTAGACAAAAAAGGGGAAATGTGGTGGTATATTGTGTACCCTAATAAAATTTGCCTGAAGATTAGAGAACAGAGCAAGCCACTAGATTAAACATAGAGGCCAGGGGGTGGCACACACCTTTAATCCTAGCACTCGGGAGGCAAAGATCCGTCTGGATCTCTGTGACTTCAAAGCCATCCTGGACTACATGAGATTGACTCAGTCTAGGAGAGAAACAGAGCCAGACAGTGGTGGCACACACCTTTAATCCCAGCACTAGGAAAGTTGAGACAGGAAATGATATGGTGGGTGGAGAAAGGCATATAAGGCGTGAGGAGACAGGAACTAAAGCCTTTCGGGTGAGGAAAGCTTTTCAGGCCGAGGAGTCCTAGAGGTAAGAGGTGGCTTGTTCCTTTGTCTCTCTGATCTTTTAGCATTCTCCCCAATATCAGGCTTTGGGTTTTTATAAAAAGACTATTTAGCAATCAGTGTTACATGTACATGCATCTTTCCAGATAGAGCATCTGTTCCTCCCCTGTGTACACGCATGTTTCCAGATAGGACATCTGTTCCTCCCCTGTGTACACGCATGTTTCCAGATAGGACATCTGTTCCTCTCCTGTGTACACGCATGTTTCCACATAGGGCATCTGTTCCTCCCCTGGCCTTTTGTTGTTGTGCTGTGTTGTTTCATTGAAACATTCCCTTGGCTCCTTGGCTGGCCACAGGCTTGCTCTGTAGACCAGGCTGGCCTTGAACTTGCTGCAACCCCCTTGTCTTTACCTGCTGATCTGCTCCTCCGTCTCCCATGTGCTAGGGTCACACCATGCTGGCTAGGCTGTGTCTTGTATCCTGGGTCTGAACTATAGTCTCAGGTATGAGAATCAAATGTTTTATGTTCCCTATGTCTTGTATGGTTTATAGCATCTAATCCATGAAGTCGTTTTGGGTTTAAATCGCTGTTACATGTAGAATCTTCACCTGTCTTCACAGCACAAAGTGTTAGCGATATTCTAACTGAAAAGAAGATGGCTCAAAGGAGTGTAACGGACATAATTTCTTGTAAATTTGATTGCCAGCTTTTGGTTCCTGACTGTTTATTTCCAAAATAAGGAAAAAACATTGAATAGATATCTTTAGTAGGTATTTGATATTTAATGGTTAGTTCTTACATTATTTATTGTATTATTAGTGATAGTAGTTTGATATCTGATACTATTTGGGTTTTTTTCTCTTCATAATCATTGTTTTCTGGAAGAACTTCCTGGGATTTGGGACATTCATTTTAACAAGCAGGTTTTCCTTCTCGCTTTGTTTTTGAGACAAGATTTCTTGCTGTCCTGAGCCCACCAAGCACCTAGATTGACTGGCTAGGGGCCCTAGGGACTTCTGTCTCTACCTTCCCACCCTGGGATTACAGTCATGTGCCACCATGCATGGGTATTCTTATGACAGTTTCGGAGACTGAACCCAAATCCTTATGCTCACAAGGCAAGCATCTTACAATGCGCTAAATCTTTACACAGCCTGATTTCTTTTTTTCTTTTCTTTTCTTTTCTTTCTTTCTTTTTTTTTTTTGGATTTAGATTAAGGGATTTGAATTCAGCTTTGTCTCGTACCATTAACTTGGCTAACCAGTATTTAAGTATTAAGTAGTCTTTTAAGAATGTTCATTGATTATTCCTCTTTTGTGTAATTATATTCTACTGTGGAAAGATTAAAAAGATATTCTTATATCCATATATTATATCTATCTGTCTCTATGTATGTATCTATATCTATATTGTATCTTATATACATGCATTCTATATATTCATATATCTATATTTATTCGTTTCATTGGTTATGTGTAATACTCACTGAGAGAAGACAGGCACATTCTCCCTATACTTATAATGTTAGCATCGACACTAAAATTAACACACACACAAAAAAATTACAAAAACTCCCCCAGAAAATCTCATGAAAATCTGGGTGGGACTTGTTGGGGAGAAGGGGTTTGGAAGGTGAGAGAGGACAATGGGGAGTATATTATCAGAGTACAGTGTATGTGTGTGCAGCTGTGAAAGAATACATTTTTTAAAAATTACAGAATCACAAATTGCATAAATTTAAAAAATTTCCAATCAAATGATCCAATCTAATTATTTTCACATTTTGAGGGGTTTATTCACTGACACGATATTGATGGTTTTATGTTACTGAAAGTATGGGATGTGAAAGATGTCAGTGTATTTAAGACTAGTTTCTTTGGGCTCTGTTGATTAGGGAGGTGCCTTCTGTTGCTTTTCTTAGCCCAGGGAGGGTTTTCATACTGCGATCTCCAGGTCTTTTGGTGTGTGAGAAGCACATGGCTCAAAAAGACAAGGAGGTAGTTGTTCCCTAAAAAGAAATCTCTTTGGATTCAGGCACACAGTTCTGGTAGCAGCCGGACAAGCATGGCAGTGCCTTTTAGGTCACTGTTGTTTGAAGGTGTCTTTGTGTTTATAGAGACATTTAGAAAGCTCTCACATGCAAAAGTTGGAATTAGAAGGGAATATTTTGCCTATATATTTGTCATCTCCAGTCAGTGGAAACAGTTTTTTTTTATTGTAATTTTGGTTATGTCTTCCTGGATTCACACCACTTTCACCTGCGTTGTGTGCTTAGCACAATACACTTTACTATAAACCTTCCCAAAGGTTCTATTATAAATGCGTCCTTAAATCTATAACACTTTTTATTTTTCTTTGGAATGTAGACATTCATATTTGTTGAGCATTGAAAACATGGAACCAGATAGCTAGAATGCCTCAAAGGCATGGTGGTCCTTATTTTTTGTGCTTTTGTTTTTGTTTGTTTGTTTCAAGTCAATTTCAAAGAAATCCTATCAATGGCGTTTAAATTTCTGAGGAAGATAAATTACATGAATGCTTCCTGAAAAGCTGAGTAGTTGTTGTATTTTTGATGACTCAAAGTTTCCTTAATTTTAACTATAGACTGCTTAATGAATAAGTGGATGGCTCCTAGCTAAATCGTAGGGGTAAGATACCATTTTCTAAGTTATTGATTTAATGCTGGTAAAAGCCTCGCTGGTCTGGGGAAAAGAAGAAAGCCCACCCCCGAGTTTGTGCAGATGTTTTATTGTGATATATCTATTATCCAGCTATTAGAAGATAAATGACTGATCTTTCTTATTTTCCATGCCTCAAGAAAATTGAAATAAGAAGGGGAATATCATTTGGGCTGTATGATTAGAGCAGGTTGGATGGCCATTAATTTAAGGGGAGAGAATCTTGGCAGCATTGGCTAACTCATACCATCTTATCAATCACACTGTGATGCACTTCTTGTGATGACCCAGCACTCAGATTTTTGTAACGTTAATTAGAATTCATGACAAAATAGATGCAAGGAAACGTTTTGTACCCTTCATAATTTTATAGAAAATTTATTGTTATTAGAGGAACCATTTGCTTAGTGTGATTTTTTTCATTACCAGCTTGTCAACTAGCATAGATAATCTAGAGAAAATATGAACTCCATAGATGGGATGTCACTTTTGTTGATGGTTCATGTAGTTTACCTTGGAGCACAGCTAATGGCTGAAGTTCATAGCAACAGCACAGAAAGACGTGGCAACCAAGGGGAGATAAATGAACCACGTTTATTGCTTTAATATAAAAAATACATAAATGGAAAGCTGCGTCTAGATCTGATGAGCTCATTGCGGTTTGTCGGAGTGATTTATTCCCACTGTGTGAAGAGCTGCTGTTGACACAGGGGGATGGAGAGTAACTGTTTGTTTTTTGGAAACCAATATTTTTGGTTTCAAAATCTGATTAGATCATTCTATTTTAATTCTGAATGTTTTATGGATAGTGAACATTTAATAGACCCAACTGATCAATTCTTCTCCTAGTGTTTATCAAAAGCTGAGACTGTTTAAAACAAACAAACAAACTATACAATGAAGTGAGCATCTGAAATGGCCAATGTTATTTTGTGATGATGCTCTTTTCACATCCTTCCTATTTTTAGTGTTTCCTGAAGCCTTATTTGTACTTAAATGATTATTTTCTCTCCTTCCTGGAATGTCTTGGGTGTTTTAGTGCCCTACAGTTGCATACATGTTGTTGTGGCTTGATAAATTTAACATCCTGCAGGAGCTGATTTTCTATTTCATTGTTTGGTGTCTAATCTAATTTGGAATAAAATACTTTCTGGGTTTAAAAAGATCCTTGATTTTATATAGCATTTAAAAAATGAAAATTATTTAAAAATTTAAAATGAGTTCAGTCTCATAGATTAGTCTAAGAAATATCTCGTTTTTGTAGTTTTTCTTAACAGTTATTATTTATAATAATGACAGTAATTGCTGATTTGTAAATAAAGTATATATAGATGTTTACAACTCATAAGTAGTAATTTATCCTATAGTTTGATGTAATAAAATTGGTTATTTTAAGAGATTTTTAAATTGTTAATTTTAATCTCATAATCACAGGTTGTAAGTTGCTTTGAATATATTTGAAGACTAATTGATGTAGAAGATATGAAAATGAGGAGTTGAAAACATGCATTTAACTTGCTTTCCATATCAACAGCAAATAGGAAATTAGATGTATAATACATTTTTATTTAGCTCACACAAATAATCAATTCTTTGCTTTTCGATTGAGGTGAATACATGCTGGGACCAGCAGGCACCAGTACATGGCTAGGGCTGGAGTCAATAAATGCAGCTTCACGTTTATACTGATTGGTAATTCATAAAATCCCCACAGGACTTGAAACTTGTTTAGCATAATAGCAAGTCTATATTCTGAGCTGTTTTCTTTCAGTTGTGTTGTTGGTTGCATATTAATAAACTAAATGGTAACCAAGTAGAGGGACAAACACTCAAAATATGAATATCATTGTAGCTAATATTTTTCCAAAAGTACCATTTCAATAAGTGATATTTCTATTTAATTGTTTATTTTTAGTCATGTGGGAAATTTTAGATACTAAAAGGAAAATCCCTAGTGTTTAGAAAGAATATGATATTAATTTGTCTTTTCAAAACAGTATTACAGTGTTGGCTAACTGCATGTATATATGGTACACATATAGAAGAATTTGTATATTAAATATTCTGCTTGCCTTGTACCTTTATGTTGAAGGAATCTTAGTTTTTCCCAAGATTTGTAAGAGCATGACAATTCAGAAGTCCACATTTATGATATCATTAATTAGTCTGGGGGAAAGCTGTCCCCTTTTGGCAATACATTATTCCAGTTTTTATTCATGATATACTAGCATTTCAGTCACTGTGTTTTCTTTGAAAATAAATTATATTGGTAAAAACAAATGGACTAAAATGTGTGAGGTTTGGAAGTGTTTTTGCAATAAACACACTGAGTTCTTTGTGTGTTTCTAATGTAAACGTGTTGTAGAGTCCCTGCTATTTTCACTTGAAACTGGCCCTGCGATCTTTGTTATTGTCGCGAGTCTCTTTCCGAATGTCGTTACAAGCTAAGAAAGCATCTTTATAGTTTAAGTTTGGGTGATGGTTGTACACGCCTTTAATCTCAGGAGGCAGAGGCAGACAGATCACTGTGAGTTTGAGGCCAGCCTGGTCTACAAAGTGGGTTCCAGGACAGCCAGAGCTGTTACATAGAGAAACCTTGTCTCCAAAAACCAAACAACATCAACAACAACAAAAAACCCCACCAAAAAACAAAAAATACTGAAACTGAGTTATTAATATTTAACACATGTACAAACAATTATTAGAATTTAACTTGATAAACTAAAATAACCTGGGTTTATCTCTCGTCAGAAGAAGATTCGTTTTTCCATACTAATTATAGGTTTTAAAGGTATTCTTCAAGAAAAGGGTGCTTTTTTATTACTCATTTTAACTGAATGACTAAAACTTTGAATATTATTGTCATAACATGACTGTTCTGCTGGAATACCCGAGTACGCTCTTGGACGGCGAAGAGTGTATTTAATGAGTTACTATTTCTTTCTTCTCAGCTGGTGGCTGGCAGTGTGGTGATGGCTTTTGAAGAAGTGTGCCCGGATAGGATCGATCTGATCCACAGGAATTACCGCAAGCTTTGTAACCTACTGGTCGATGTCGAAGAGTGGGGCCAGGTCGTCATAATCCACATGCTGACTCGGTATGCTCGGACGCAGTTTGTCAGCCCTTGGAGAGAGGTGAGTGCCCGTTGGCCCCCTGCTTGTGAAGCGTACTAGGTGGGTGGATGAACTTTTACAGACTGTGCAACCAGTGAAGAGCAGTGAGGTAATAGAAATCTGCCTTCTGGTGGGGACTCATTTTGCTGATTGTCAATTGTTTTGACACCGACTGATTCCCATTTAAAGACGCACTGTGTGATCTTTGGTGTGATATCTGGCCAAAGGTCCCCGTTAGGACACAGGCTCATGGGGCCTTATCAAGCCCTGTTTTTTATTTTATTTTTTTTATTTTTATTTTTTTTTTAATTATTTGTAGTTGATTTTACATTTTTGAGCCCCATTCATCTTATGTAGCCGTTTCCTAAAGTGGGTAATATGCCTCTGCCTCATGAATTTACACTTGGGATAACTGATTCCTAGACTTTATACACAAAATACTTCCGGGATTTTAAACTTCTTTCCTGCGGCTTTGTACTTCCAAAATACGCTTATTTTCGTTTGTACTCACCCGAAGTGTGTGAAGTCAGTAATAAAATAGCCTATGAAATGAGTTTAGTTTCTTTGGCAGGTTAATATTAGAAATTTATCATGTTCTTTACAAGGAAAATTAGAAATTTTAATTGTTTTGCTAGTCGGTAATAGAGCTCATTCACTTTTCTATGCAGACTCACATGTAAATTTCAAACTTGTTAAAGGAAATCCTAAACAGTACTGTAACAGCACATTCACCTTTTGACATCTTATTTTTAATGCAATATTTTTTATATTTCTGTGTATGTGTGCATGTGTGTATACTTATGTGTGCATGTATGTACATGCATGTTCATGAATGTGTGCTTGAGTGTGCACATGTACATGTGTGCATGTGTACATGCATGGGGAGCTTTACAATGTGCTTGCATGTTTGCATATGTATGTGCACAAATGTGTGTGTGTGCATGCATGTGTTTTCAACAATGTGGGGATGTGCACGTGTGTGTGGTCATTGAGTGGTCAGGAGAGGGCATGGATCCCTTAGAGCTGAAGGTACAGGTGAGTCACCCTGTGTAGGTGCTGGGAGCCAGGCTCAGGAGTCCTGGAGCAGCAGCAGGCACTCTTAGCTGAGGAGCCATCTCCCCAACCCCAGTATTAGAAAATTGAGAAATCATTTGTTAGCTTGACCCGACTAACCATATAGTGTTTAGAACATCTTGCTTTTCCAAATTAAAAACAATATTAATGTGAGAGGAAAATGTTTAATGAAATTCCACAAAGTGGGAATATTCTCATAATAGATTTTTTTTTTTTTTTTTTTCTAGACAGGGTTTCTCTCTGTAGTTTTGGTTCCTGTCCTGGATCTCGCTCTGTAGCCCAGGCTGGCCTTGAACTCACAGAGATCCACCTGGCTCTGCCTCCCGAGTGCTGGGATTAAAGGCTTGCGCCACCACCGCCCAGCCTCATGATAGATTTTAAGTGACATATCAAGCTTACAAATAACTATAAAACAGTTCATAAATTTTTCTACATTGATTCATTTTTTTAGTATTAAAAAGATTTAAAACATTTCTCTATGTCTTTATCTCCTTGAATGCTATATCTCAGTTTGGTTTTTTCTTTCTTTCTGATTGCTTTGGGGAGTACTGTGTATTGAACCTAGGGCTTGCACATGTGGAAGATGAACCGTGTCCTCTCAGCCCCTTCTGTGATTGAAGTTTGACATGTTTTTGAGACGAGGTCTCCTTGTGGAGCCCCTTAGCTCCACAAGTAAAGTGGTTGCATTTTTTACAATATGTTAAAAAATAACTTATGCTACATATGACTCAGATGGAAGAACTTTTGCTATTAGTATACACTTGTACCTTACAAAATTAGATTTATTATTGACCACAGTTGAGTTTGAAAGACTGTTACTAAATGAAGCTGCGTGTGCATGATGACAATCCCACAGCCATTGGATGCCGGCCTCCGCGATCGTGTTTCCTGTTTGTTCAGGCAGCCCCTGCTGGGGAGCTGATTGGACATTTTCTCCCCATGTGGAAGCACAGAGTTCATGTTGGGTTTTTTAACCAGTGTTGTATCACTTGACATTTTTATTATGTTTGCACATTATTCATTCCAGCATTTGTATAGAAGTGAGCTTTTGTCTTGTTTGTGGATAGAAACCGGAGCTGAGTATACGTGAGTCCTCTAAAGATATGTACTAGAGTTTTGTAGCTCATCTTTCACTCTTTTATTTCATCTTAATTTAGATAAAATTAGTAAATCCATACACAAAAGCAAAGATAGGTTAATTTCTACATTTGCATGTGTATTTATGCTTTTGTTACATAATTGGAGAGGAAGGGGCTGCATTTGTCTCGTTTTTTTGCATGTTAGTTCCATGCATATTAGTTCCTGTCAGAAGGAAGTCTGGCCACTTTCCCAGCATACTGGAATTGGACCATGTCACTTCTTCGTCACTCATCCATCTGACCATGACGTCAGCATAGGGCCTGTGGTTCCAGACTGTGTAGTGATTTTCAGACATAGGGCCTGTGGTTCCAGACTGTGCAGTGATTGTCAGACATAGGGCCTGTGGCTCCAGACTGTGCAGTGATTTCCAGATGTGCAGCTCTGCCTTGCACTGCTGCAGCAGAGCCAGGAGACTAGCTGTGGGCAGGGGGCGGGTGTGGGTGGGCGACATGTGTGGCGTACATGTGGGCGAATGTGCTGGATGGCGTGTAGGCGCTTGGTGTGTGGGCAGGTGAGGCCCAGGGTGTTGAAGCTGAGGGTTTGACTTCTCAGGGCAGCTCGTTTATGGTTTCCTTTGAGACAGAGTGCACCGGCTTAATGGAAAGGAGGAAATGAAACCATTAGATAGATTTGTAATTTTCACGAGTTTAAATAATATTCTTTTTTTTTAAGTTACAGAAATACTTATAACCTAGTGTAAAATAAAAAATAATGTTTTTGTTTTTTCCACATTAACCTCTTGGTTGACCCTGGAGAGGCAATTGTTGGTAACTATTTAATTCCAGTTATGCTAGGAGTTACAGTTTTACTATGGATAAACATTTAACTTTACTTATTAATGTAAGATGCTGTCAATTTACCTCAATCCATGGAAAAATGACTCTGATTAAGTTCTATTTGCACATCTTGTTTAATTCGACATACTCAGGATATTAGGATTGTGTCTGTGTGTTTTCTTAATAGTTCGTAAATAACCTTTGGGAGAGAAAGATGTAGTCAGCCCTTGCTGCAGTTTCAGAACTAGCAATCATAACGAGGCTCTTTGTACAAAATGACTCTTTGAATGTGTCAACACTTGGGCCATGTCCACACCACACTCCTTTAACCCACTGAGTCTGTCTTCTTCTGATTGCTGCAGATACTTGGAGTGAGAAGCTCAGGTATTTGAACTCCTGGAGGCTTCCGTCTCTTTAGTTCTGTCTATGGTTGATGTAGTGTAAAAGTTGTTAGACTGGGAGCTGGCGATGGCTCAGTGGTTCAGTGCACTGCTCTCAGAGAGGACCCCTTCCTAGCACGTTTGGTGACTCACAGCTGTCTGGAATTCCAGCTCCAAGGGGATCCAGTGCAGGCACCTGTGGTCACGTGCCCATATCCATGCACAGACGTATCCCCACACACATAATTAAAAATAAAAAAAAGGAGTTGTAAGACTAAAGCTCATGAAGACAGTTTAGCCACGTTTGAAAGAAGCGGAGACATTTGCAGCTCTGTATGTGCTTTTCATTTCAGAAGTTGTTTTCAGTGTTTTTATAGTAACTAAGGTTATCACAGTAGAACACACAGTGGAGCAGCGCTTCACATGAGGACCCAGTGGTGGGCGACTGCCTTCCGGAACCGGGGGAGGAAAACGCTCTGTTTGCGCACCTTGCTCACCCTCATCCGTGGACAGCGGTCTCCACATAGGCAGAAATCCCTGCCAGGAGTGCCATGCAGAGACCACGTCCTTCAGTCAAGGGCACTTTACTGTGAAGTAAGGGTACCCCAGTGGGAACGCCGTGTCACCAACTTAACATAGCACTAGGAGTTACAGCGGGGATTTCGCTTTCCCTCCCTTGATTAAGAGAAAATGTGACACATGATACTCTAATGAATCATTTTGCTGTGCTTTCTTGTTAGGGGATAGGTGGCCCTGGTCATGGTGTCTTACTAGAGCAAGAGAAAGGTAACTAAGACAGAAGTTGGTCCTAGAGAGTGGACGGACCCTGACTGAGGCAACTTACAGAAGAAAGTTTATTGTGGGCTAGCAGTTTCTGAAGGTCAGAGTCCATGGCCATCGTAGCAGGGGGCGTGGCAATAGGCAGGCTCTTGCTGGAGCAGGAGCTGAGAGCTCAAGTCTTGAGACACAGCATGAGGCAGAGAGAGCTAACTGGGAATGACTGGGCTTTTTGTCACCTCAAAGCCCACCTGCAGTGATAACACCTCCAACAAGACCACACCTCCTAGTCCTTCCCAAACAGTTCCACCAACTGGAGCTCAAGATTTCAAACATATGTGCCTAGGGGGTCCATTCTCATTCAAACCACCATATTGGGTAGTCAGAATTTTCATATCCATTTGCAGATAAAGATACTGAGGCATACATGTTTTAGCAGTTAGTTCACCTAAGCATACTGTTTAGAAAAGGTAGACCTAGAAACAGTTATCTGATATTCAGGGCCATCATTCTTTCCTTCATTTTATATTACCTGTTGACTTGAATATGGTTTGTGTTTGCTTATTGGTTTCCTGTCAAAGCTAATCTCTGAGACCCTAGTCTGTGGTACTCAATTAGATGATATCTATAATTAAATATGCTTTCCAAAGAGAAAAATCCTGTTTTCCTTTGAATTTGAGTGTGTGCATGCACATGATGCGTGTGTAGACCAGAAAAAAAGACTTTGAGGCTCCTGCTCTGTCAGCAGCCATTTCACTGAGCTAGGCGCTCTCACTGAACCTGGAGGTAGGCTCCCAGCCAGTGAGTACATGCGGTCCGCCCACAGGCTTTTGTCAGGGCTGTGGAGGATTCAAACTCAGGTCTTCATGTTTGTACTGCAAGTGCTGTTACCCACTGAGATCTTTCCAAAGTCCTCTGTTTATGTTAATATTCTCGAAGGGTAGTAAAATGTTAGCTTTTAGGAACTGAAAATTATTAGAAATAGTTTTTGAGATGAGCTGATGTGCACACTTTTGTCAGTCATTTCTAAATGAACACATCATATACAAATAGGCTTCTTCGGGGCTAGAAGAGATTTTTAATTTCGTTTATTTGCATCATTATAGATCAGTATTTAGGCTGTTTATATGTAAATGTACGATTTGAGGAACAATTAAGTGTTGACAAAGTAGATTGCAGTCATATCAATTGCAGTGCATTTTCCATAATTTTTCTAACTGACATCTTTGATGATAAATAGTGGATGCCAAGTCAAAGCCGATTATACAGTGTACTAGGAATTCATGGGGCTGTCAGAGAGAAGACCGATTGACTTTAAATTTACATATTAATGAGAAGATTTGTTAAGAGGGTGCTTGACTATAGAAAATAACAGCATATTTATAGGGCACGACATTTTATAAATAAAGCTGATGCAGGAAAATGGAAATTAAACCTTTTAGGTTAATAAATTCAAGAGACTACTAAAATGCGTATTTGCATTTTTATTTTCGTAAATTTACCTTTCTCTTTGCAGTCTGTGTCGGCTGGTTTTCCATTTTAGGTCAAGTTTGTATAATTCTCAAGGATATGACATTATTTAAGTATTTTCTTTGTCATTGAAGCCTGTTAGAGGAGAGCATGTAAATCTCTTTACATAAAGTTGCTTTTATAAAAGTAATGGATTTGAAAATAAATCCATATATTTTGAAAATAAATATAAAACAAAGTGAATGTTTAAGAGTTATTTAATACTCAGTTTCTCTTCAGATCATACAAATCTTCTTTAAGAGTTATTTAAAAATAAAATGAAATAACGACACAAACAGACAGACAGACCCACCCAGGGAATCCGAGCCCTGTTGTGCCGTTAGTTGTACGGCAATACTGAGTGACACCGCTCGGTCCAGGCGGGAACGCCTTTCATCTGTAGGTCCAGTTCTGTTAAAATTGCTAGCAGGTGGAAGGTTTAACAGTTACCGAAACTGTTTACCTCAGCACTTTGAAACTCAGAAGTAAATCGTCCCCATAACCGTTTAGAGTATGCAGCCAGGTGGTACACTTCTCAGCGTTTATCCACACCATTTGGATACTTTGGAGTGATTAATTTACTTTTGTCTTTCTATTTCTGTACTTGAACGTACAGAACCTTACATAGGCCTAAGGACAGCTTAAGGTTGGAGTTTTCCTTAAAGTGTTTTTAGTACAGGTATTTTTTCAGTGGGTGTTAGAAAATAACTCATCAAAATGCAAACTGTATACATAAATATGCATGCATACATATTGTTTGTGTGTGTGGTTCTTTTCAACAGGTTATTTAAAAAAATAAATTTTGTCATTTTTTTTTCTTACCAGTGGACTATTAGTAGATTTTGCTGTTCTGTAGAATCGTTAAAAATAAACTACAGAGGATTTATCATTGAGTGTGGTTTTCACAATACAAATGAAAGAAGTTTGTGTGTCAACAGCCAACTGTGACAAAGGCTTTAGTACACGGTTACCGTGGAACTGTGGACCTGGGGCAGAGGGGAGCAAGGGCTCTCCTCCACCTGGTTATGGAGCACTCACTTTAAGGAGTCCCTGTTCTTTGTTCATTGTCTGTCCTTGGGTGAATGTTTTAACCTTCTAAGAGTCCTTTTTTTTTTTTTTAAAGTTTTTAATTTTAACATTTTTTATTTAATATTTCACAGTTTCATACTCCTGTACTTGAGTCTATCCACCTCTAACTCCCTGCTCCATGTACCTATGTTTTGTTTTGCCTTAAGTTTAATAATACTGTAAGGCTTATGAGAGATATTTTCCTGTTGTTTCTTTCTCCATGCCTGAGTTCCTTCATGTTCTTTGTGATTATGTGGTGGTAATGAATGGTTTTTGGTTTTTCGAGACAGGGTTTCTCTGTGTAGCTCCATCTGTCTTGGGAACTTGCTGTGTAGACCAGGCTGGCTTCGAACTCACAAGAGTTCCACCACCCAGCTGCTTGCAATTACTTTTAAAATTCCTTAATAAGGCACATTTTTTTTTTTTTACAGGAGACAGCAGTGAATTCTTAAATTTTGTTCATCTGCAAATATCTTTGTTCTGTTCTTTTTTAAAAATTTTAATTAATTTGTTTACTTTTAGTTTTTCGAGACAGGGTTTCTCTATGTAACAGTTCTGGCTGTCCTAAAACTTAATTTGTAGACCAGAATGGCTTTGAACTCACAGATATCCTCCTGTGTCTACCTGCTAAGTACTGGGATTGAAGGTGTGCGCCACCCCATAGGCAGTTTTTTTTTCTAATTTTTATGTGAGACTAGGGAATGGTATAAGACAAAGACTATATATTTACTAAAGTCTCATGCCTCTAAGTTCTGTGGGTCAACTTTATTTATGTGTTGATTCCCTGTTCTTGTTGGTTTGTTGTGGTGGGGAAGCTTCTGAGGTTAAACCCAGTACCTCGTACTTGGTGAGTAGGCAACTCTCATCATTCGCTAGCTTCATCCCCAGCCCTGTGCTTTTCTTGTGTTGAGACTGAGTCAGACTGGCCCTGAACCCCTTCCATAATCCAGGGTGTTCATCTCTGAGTCCCTGGCCCCTGCTTTCCAAATGCAGAGATTGTAGGCATGCTGCACCCTGCTGGCTCATGGTCCGCCTGTGGTTTTGACTGCATCTCATTGGTTTTCAGTGCCTCGAGTGCTGGTTTTTAAAACAGCTTGAGAGAGTATATCCAGTGAAGGCATTCCATCTGTGCGAGCTCAGCTCCAGGTCCTAGACCTGGGAGTCCCACTGACTCCTTACTTCATCACTTCTCGTTAGCTAGAGTTACATCATACAGCCTCTGAAAGTTCTCACCCACGGTAGAGGGCTGTTACTCACAGTGACTAGAGGAGCCATGCCTCAGGAAACACATGGTTTCTTCTGAAACAGCTGGCTTTTCAGTCTTTCTAGGAAATCCATGGAGAGCTATATAATGAGATTGGCTGCTGGTGACAGAAAGTGTCTACCACATTCTTCACACTAATCTCATGTAATTTTGAAGAGACTGTAGTTTTGAAATAATATTTAAATTTTGGCTACACACACATACACACATACACACACAGAGTGTGATATTAGATTAAGTGAAAACTAAAAGTGTTCTGACAAAATTTTTGTAGATCTCAAGGATATCCCAAATTTTGAAATGGTCTATTTTATTTTGATTATAGTGCAGTGTATTCTAAAGATTTATTTATTGTGTGTGTGTGTGTGTGTGTGTGTGTGTGTGTGTGTGTGTGTATGTGTGTTTGACCTGTGTATTATGTATGAACACTATAAATGCCTGGTGCCTGCAGAGGCCAAAAGAGGGCATCAGATCCCCTGGAACTCCAGTCCTGAGCCTGTGTGCTCTGCAAGAGCAGCGAGTGCTCTAACCACTGATCCTTTCTTCCTACAATGCAGTGTATTTTGATACCTTAAGTAGGTATCTGGTCTGTGGAGAAAAAGTTACATTGTAGGTTAGAAGTTCTTAATTGGTAGTACTTACTTGTTTTTATCTGAGTTGCTGGGTCATTCCATTTTACAAAATTTGTTATAAAAACTTTCCCATTTAAAAACAACAGTTCACAGCAACCTTTACTAGTGCTTGAGGCCATTAAAAGTATATGAAAATAAGTGTTCTGGGGAACAAGTGCCCTCTTCTTTTGAAAAAAGATTTGATTTTATTTTTAATTATGTGTACGTGTCTGTGTTGGGGTGTGAGCTTGTGGGTGCAGGGACCTGGGGCAGCCAGAGGTATTGGGTATCCCAGAGGTGGAATTCTGCATGATTGTGAGCCTCTCAGATTGGGCTCTGGGAACTGAGCTCTGATTCTCCTCAAGAGCAGTACACACTGGCTGCTGAGCCATGTCACCAAGCTCCCCACCCACCCACCCACCTACTGTTCATCCTTTGGGGTTTCTGTTCACGAGGTCTCCTTTTAGCTTCCCTTATTTAGTGCTTTATGCTGCTTATTATAAATATAAGTATTTAATTTCCTTTTGGAGATCTATACTGTATTATAAATTGTGGCTCTGAGAGATGATTTAAGTCCATATTTACCACAGTGTTTTATGTAAACTGTTTTAAATGGAATCTGACATTAGCAAACATGGCTGAGAGGGAACTCCAGGGTCTGTTCTAGATAGAGATATGTGGTAAGATGAAGTTAAAAAAAAAATAAACTTTTTGAATGGAGAAAATAAGTCAAGCTTCACAGCAACTATTCAAACATTTAATTAAGAAGAAAGAGTGCTTTACACATTTTAAATTATTACCTCAATTCTCAGTCTCAGTTTTAGTCCAAAACAGGACCACACTGAGTGACAGCGGCCCAGGAGGGATGGTCCCCAGAAGGCCGGAGGATGGACTACCTAGGAGGATGAGGGCAGGCCGCCTCACCTGTATAGTGTGGACTCTAGGATGAGACCTGCTCAAAGACCTGAACCTGAGCTTTGTTTATGAGTGACCGACCATCAAGTGCTCCAGAAGAGGAAGTAGTGATTGAAGTGTTACAGAGGCTGCAGAGCTGCAGTGACTTGGAATTTCTTCTCTTTGGTAATTCTAGGAAATGTCTCTTAAATCTCTAGCTGATTATAAGGCTAGCAGAAGAGCAAACACTCATGTGACCGAGAGAGAAAGAATACAGGCTTTCCAAAATCACTTAGGACCATCTCCAAACAAAACATACAACCAGTAACAGCAAACACGTGGGAAGAGTTAGAATCTCAGTTACAGAGTTACCATATCATAATCTAAATGTCTTGTCTTCATCTCAAAATTAGGAAGCATGCAAAGAAACAGAAGAATGGTACATTAAAAGAAAAACAGAGTAATGGAATTGTGACCAAAGAAGTATGTGCTGTACTGAGTCTCAACGTGTTTAAGTTGACAGTCTCAAGCACACTAAAGCAAGTAAATGAAGTCAGAAAAATGATGTCCCTCCAGATAGAGTATCAGCACTAGTGTGCAAGTGCATGCACGTGCACACGCTCACACACACACACACACACACACACACACATACATATGCATGTACACATGTGCATGTGCACAGATGGAGTGGGAGAGAGATGCAAAAGAACCAAACAGAAGCCTGCTGAAAAGTTGAGTAATTAAAATGAAATGTTCACGACCAGGATTCAGCAGTAGATCTGAACAGGCAGAAAATGATTCGGTGAGCTAGAAGACAGGTCAGTTTAAATGATCTAGTCCGAGCAGCAGAAAATGCACGAAGTAAAATGGGCAGAGCAATAGCAAAAATCATGAAGAAGCTTGGTGAGCACCCTCAGGTGTGCTTTTACACACGATGGGATGCCTAGAGGAAAGGGGAGAGAGAAGGGGATATATATAAAGGAGTATCTGCAGAGACTGGGACTGGACGCTCTCTAGACCTGATGAAAGACATGCGTTGATCTAGTGGAGAAACTCAAGTTCTAGGTAAGAAAGACTCCGTCACCGACAGTTCATCCTCTGTTGAAAGTCGGATGTGAAGAGAGTCACTGTGTGCAAGGTTTCTTCAGTAGTATGAGTTGCCTTCATATCAGAAACCACAGGTTCTAGAAGGTGGTGTTTTTGTTTTGTTTTGTTTTTGAGGCAGGGTCTTTCTGTGTATCCCTGGCTGTCCTGGAACTCTATGTAGCTCAGGCTGGCCTGAGACTCAAAAAGATCTACATGCCTCGGACTTAAAAGTGCTGGGGTTAAAGTGTGTGCTACTACTCACAGCTTTTGAAGCAACAGATGTGAAATGTTGGAAGAAGAAAAACTGTCAACCAGGAAGGCTGTGTCTGGCAGAATTACGCCCCCAAAATGGAGAAACCAGTATGTTGTGGCGTGGACATATCTGTTCATCTGAACATTGTGGTGTGGACATACCTGTTCATCTGAGTTTCTTGACACATGTAAAGTAAATGTAGACAGTAGGTCACAGTGTCCCTAAGCACTTACTATGTGTATCTTTGAAATTGAACATTACAGTTTCTTTGCTTTTGTGATATACAGATTCACCAAAAAGTCACACAGTCAGAGTTTTAATAATTGGGTATGTGTTAGTGCCACAAACACCTTTACACACTCGTAGCCATTCTCTCTCTGGTAGTCACAAAGTTGGCTTGCTGATGCCTGGATCCTGGGTCTTGTGAACACTAGCTGTCACCTTTGCCTGTGGCCACCAGGGCCACAGGTCTTCTCTGCTCACTTGGTTTCCTTTCTCTAGGTGTGGAATTGCTGGCTTCTGTGTGTGTGGCCTCCCCATTTCTTCTCCAGAGGCATCCCGGCTCTCCTTTGCCTTCTGCGGCGTTCTCCTCTCCTTTCTCTCTTCTCCTCTTTTCTGTTTTGAGATGGGGTCTTTGTAGCCCAGGCTGTCTTTGAACTTGGACTCTTCCTGTCTCAGCTTCCTGGGTGCTGGAATTAGAGCTACACACCAGAACACACTATCTTTTATTATTATTAATTTATTTGTTATCTTTTCTGTGTTTGGGTGTTATGCCTGCATGTATGTCTGTGAACCATGTGTGTGCCTGGTGCCTGCATGTGACGGAAGAGAGAGTCAGATCCCCCGAAACTGGAATAACAGGCTTGTGAGCCCCTGTGAGTGCTGGGAATCTTTCCCAGTCCTGGAAGACCACTGAGTGCCCTTAACCACTGAGCTATCTCTCCAGCCCCAGTCCTTGTATTATCTTTGAGACAACACACTTATACAGTTTTTTTCCTAGTGATTCTAGTGCGTCTTTTAGTTTAGATGTAGAATATTTGGGAATTAATGGAGATTAAATATCCCTTAATAAAATTCAACCTGTTTATATAGAGTTTTAAAATTCCATTTTTCCCTTTCTTTCTAAATAATTGAAATGTGATTTTTCCAGAGTCCTGGTTCCTTACTCTTAATTTAGAACACAAGTATATGGGCATATGCATCTTGTTCTGTTGTAAGTATTGAAAGTCTTGGTGATTAAGAAAAGGAAGCCTCAGAGCCAGGCATGGTGGCTTAGCCTTTAGTCCCAGCACTTGGAAGGTGGTGGGGGGGGGGGGCGGCGGCGCAGGCAGATGGATCTCTGGGAGTTTAAAGCCAGCCTGCTGTACAAAATAAGTTCCAGGTCTTCCAGGGCTACATGGTGAGACCCTATCTCAAGGGGCGGGGGAGCTTTGCTGATTTCTCTCTCTCATTCTAGAATTTCTCAATATATTTTAACAGCTTTGCTTTAATCCCTTTGTTTTAACGCTCTAAAGAAAAATTAAATTGATCAGTTTCAGTCTCGTGCACATTCGCTTCCCTGTCTGCAGTGGACTCTCTGTCCCGGGCTAGGATGAGAAGAGTGTGAAGAAGATGTGAGAAGTCATTATTACTCTGCTTAGGGTGGGTTAACGAGTGCTTCCTGCTTTGTAATTGGGCGAGTACTGTTCTTAATACATTTGCTTCAGCCAGATGGAGTTTTCCTGTTCCCGTCAGTGGAGCTAGGATAATCACAGCCTTTATTCCTCAAGCTTTGGGACTTCTTTGCCCTGACCAGCATGGCCATGTGCATATTTTATTTCAGGGAAATTTGAAAAATGTTTTGTGTAGGTCTTCCATTCCATTTCTTAGGAACAAAGTTTGGAAATGGATGCATTCTGAAAGTATGTTTCTTATATACTAGAGCTGAACATACAGCTAAACATAGAAATGAGAAGTGCTGTGGGCAGTTGAACACTGAATTTTCAGAGTGGCTCGCCACAGAGTTAGTGTGCACAGGTGTTTCTGTAATTGTGATGTATTGGGGAGATTCGGTGTTCAATGGTCCTCAAACCCACACTTCCCCCTGTGTGGGAGAGTGCTCACTGGGCTGTGGTATAAAACATGCAAAGTGAACAGCATAGCAGTTTTCTCACGGGAGGGGTGGTGGGTGTCTCACACCCGTGTGCATACCCTATGTTGCGTACTGAATTTTGGGGGATGAAATTTCACTTTTTCTTTAGAAAAAAAATATAAAGGTGTTCCTACTATACTCATCCTTGTCTGTGAGTTTTCTGTAGTGAATAAATAGCTGATTTATCTGAGTAGTTAGGGTCCTGCTAATCACTTACCCTCTCTGCTTTTGTTAGAGGTATCTAGCCTAATGTCAGAGAGGTGTGCCATCAATATTGGTCAGTACAAGAATGTAATGGACTGTTTGTGCCTTCCCAGAATCCACATTGAAACTTTAACCCTCTGTGTAGTAATTTTTGGAAAGAGCCTTTTGTAGGTAATTAGGTTTAGGTGAAGCCATGAGGCTACCTTTAGAGCAGTGACCTAACTAGCAAGTTTCCTAATGCTGTGACCCTTTAGTGCAGTTCCTCATGTTGTGATGGCCCCCAAACATAAAATTATGTCGTTGCTACTTCACAACTGTAGTTTTGCTACTGTTATGAATTGTAATGTAAATATCTGATATACAGGGTATCTAAAGGTGACCCCTGTGAAAGGGTCGTTTGGCCCCTGAAGAAGTTGTGACTCACAGGTTGAGAACCATTGCTTTAGAGGGACTTAGTGTCCTTATAAGCAGCTGTGCAAGAGATTGCTTCCTTGTGTTTATATTATATGAGGTGGCTGTCTGCTAACCAGGAAGAAGGCCTTCTCCAGGACCCAAATGGCAACCACTGTATGGTGATTTGAGACAGTAGCTGGGATTGACCAGTGCAGTGTCTCAGATTACGTGGGACTGTCATGGGTGCTTCCCTGCAGGGGTCAGGTGTCAGCTGCAAGGATTGTGTGATTTGGGTGTAAGTCTTAAATATATTATTCCAGCCCCTGAGTTTGTTATGGAATTCAAAAGGCTGGTGGTCACAGGTGCCAAGGCAGTAAAGGGGAGAGATGATGGGACCAAGAGGAGTTTTCCTGAGTTCAGTCCAGCCATCGCTTTGAACCTGTGAGGCAGGACCATTCGTCCTGGGCATCTTTGTTTCCTGCCTGAGAGGTGGTAAGCCTCTGCTTCACCTCCAGACACCTGAGTTCTGAGGACTCAAGGGCACATTTCTGCCAGCACTCTACTACTGCTCCAGAGGCTTGTGGCCATGTTACCTTTTTTTCCCACATGGCCCAGCGTCATTGTTCACATGGTAGGGAAGTACATTTTTCAGAAATATTTTCTTGTCATCAAATTTTAGACGTAAAATTATAGTGGTATTTTATTTGTACTGAAATGTGATTTTATTTGTATGTTAATAAATAAAGTTGCCTAGGGGTCAGAGCTATTAGCAAGCCATAGCGAAAGCCAGTTGTGGTGGTGCACGCCGGTAGGATTTGCTGAAGGAGGTGCACGCCTTTAATCCCAGCACTTGGTAGGCAGAGCTAGGTAGATCTCTGTGTGTTCAAGGATGCAGCCAGCATTGGAGACACACGCCTTTAATCTCAATACCAACCATAGAAGACCTGGAGTGACCTACAGATAGGCAGTGACAAGATGGTCATGTGGTTGGGTTTACAACCAATGAGAAGGCAGAACAGGAAGTCTTTATAAAGACAAACAGACAGGAAGTAGCTCCTTTTTTCAGAGAGGTCTCTTGGCTGAAGAGGTTAGCTGAAGCAGGCGGGTAAGGCTCTTAGCTCTGACCTCTTGGGCTTTTATCTTTACATTGACTCTGTGTTTCTTATTTAATAAGACGGTTGGTTACATCTACATAAAATGTTGTTGTATTTTCAGCTATTGCAGATTTTCCCTCTGTTGCTTTTAGAAACCGACAACAAGATGGTAGTTTGTATTTATTTCTTACCAAACTCAGATGAAATGTATGTCTGTGTGCCATCTTACAATCCCTGTAAAACAAAGATTCTCCTTGATGTCTGTGATGTCTTGATGTCTTGTGTTTGGAGCTCCAGGTACAGGTACAGGGTTTGTAGAAAGAACGTATTACCATGTAAGTCTGCTTTCCCACATCGTGGTTTCCTTACTAGAGTGCATTAGGGCTCATTGACTGTGCCTCTCCCAAGTACACCTACACTCTAACACAGTATTTGTGGTTTTGCCTTCAAGAGACATTCAGTGTAATATGTGTGTGTCTTCTGAAGTGAGTGTTCTGGAGCAAAGTGAAGCTATATTGATTTTTTTTTTTTTTGTTTTCATTAGCATTGGCTTTGGTATGGTTGAGTAGAGAGAACCTATTTTCACATTCTA